>JBBMEF010000023.1:9274822-9295915 GCA_037832685.1 Sicyos baderoa
TTTTTTTTTTTTTTTTTTTTTTTTTCCTTTCCCCCCCCCCCCCCCCCCCCCCCCTTTTTTAGCTTATTGGAATCTTATAAATTTAAATTTTCATTGCGCAAATGGAACCACTTTGCTAGTAATTTTTTGTTCTTTTCCATGAACGGCCAATTACTATTCGTTCTTTCCAGTGAGCAATTTTATTGTTTTAAAGATAATTTCTAATGAACCAGAAAACAAACATGTTATGTAGATTCTTATGGCTATATATTATATGTATTTTGTGAAAATTAGTTTAAAACCCTTTTTTTCTTTTTTCTAATAACCAAGTGTTTGTCTAACTTTTTGAAAAATGTTTAAACAAACATTTTCTTTTGGTTTTCCAATGGTTGAACTACTTTTTTTTATTTTTTTTTAATTTAAAATTTTTGGGTATTCGATGCCATCTAGAATGAATACATATTGTATTTAAATTCTGATTTTAATATTTTGATTAAGATTTTTACCTTTTCTTTTTAACTAAGATGATGATTCAATTCCTTTATTTTCAGAATATTCCCTTCTTTAGTATTGTAACATTGATTCCCTCGACCTCTGATTTTAAAAAAAATGTATGGTTAAAATATTAAATTGGTCCTCAACTTTCATTTTGGTTCCAATGTAGTCCTTGGATTTTTAAAAGTTTATATTTAGTCCCTCAATTGGCTCTTGTCGTCAAAGCATCGTTAACCAAACTTTAGGACCCTCCATTTTTTTCCCTGCTTCTCGTTCTCTCTGTGTTTCAATGGCGGATGAATCCTAAACCCTAATTTTGCCAATCTGAAGTTAGAGGAAGCTTGTGGTGATGAAATGGAGATTCATAGTTTAAGGAGAGAAGAAAAAAGAACTAGAATGGAGAAAGATAATTCTTTTGGTGATGGGAGAGAAAGAGAAACGATAGAGGAAAAAAGATGGAGGGGGGAGTCAGAGAGATAAGTGTAGGATAGAAAAATAAAAATATTGGGGGATGACAAACATCGATTTTTGGGTTTGAACTCGTGATCATGGAGTTCAAATGTAATAACATCAAACAAGATAACCAACTGCGGCACTGACTTTCGGTATTTCCTCACCTTTATATCGAGTTTTAATTTTTGTCAAGTAAAACATATTATTTGACGGAAAGGAAAACTTCAATGCCCTCTTTCTTGTGAGTTTGAATTTGTTTCCGGACATCTTAGAAATCGATTTCAGCTCATCCTTTCTTTCTGTAGCACATAATTCTGTTTTACGGAAGCTAGTGTTTATTTAGGAAAGTTTATATATCAAAATGAGAATTGATGGATAAATATTTCGTACATACAATGTTTCAAACAAGAAAGCTCAAATAATATCTCAGTACAAATTTTTTAAGAAAAAGTAACCATTTTCGTTTTCTCATATATAATGAGATACGTGTTATTGAGGATATCAAAATATTTTAAGTATTTGGGGTTTCATTTATATATTTTTTAATATTAATTTTTATAATTCAAATTTATTTATAAAATAAATATTCAATAAAATAACAATATAATTATTGTTGTCATATATATACAATTTTTTTTAATTAGTCTTTTTTTTTTTTTGTTTAATAACAAAATTTTCCTCAAACTATTAACATAAGTCTGAAAATATAACCATTATCATAAAAAAAATGTAAGTAATATAAAATTAATATCATATCACATTTGATAATATTCATATTCATATTCATATTCAAGAGATATGTAGTTTCATTGACATCATATACGACCTAATAATCATATGATCAAATTTTCTAATCTCCCACATTAATTATTGTTGAATAAAAAAAATGTTGTATGGTCAAGCGCTATGCCCCGTGACATTAATTGAGGTGCGCGAAAGCTGACCCGGGCAGTCACATATATCAAAAAAAAAAATTTTTTGTTAAATTAAAAAAAAGAGAGCAAAAACTACCCTTTAAATTGTTGTAATCGTAAAAAAAAAAAAAGAAAAAAAAAAAAAGAGTTGGACTAATCTACCATATTTGTATATCATACATAACTTTTATTTTTTTGTTTCAAAGATTTGTAGACTAAAATAATAAAAACAAATTTAGAAAATACAAAATTATATTTGAAACATAAAATATAAAAAATATTTGGTTAAACATAGTTATTAGCATTTTTTTTATTTTATTAAATAAACGAAATTGTTCTTTATACATTCATATTTATAAAATATACCAATTAATATGTAATATTAAATCAAATATTATAAATATTTATTTTATTAGTCATTATATTTCTAGTAACCACGAACACCCTTAAATTTTGTAATTTGTTATTTTTTATACTAGAATATTAAGAAAAAATAATCATTAAATTATAATATAATATAAACAACAGTTGTTTATTTTCATATTTTTTAAAACTTGAAATTTCAGCTTCCGTCTCTTAAATTCCGGAAACCTAAACTTGAAAATAATTTCGGAAACCTAAAGCTTGAAATGTCAGTCTTCCTCTTTCAAATCGGTAATGAAGGTGGAGCTCTCTATTTATAATAGAGTTTTTATGTACTTCAAATGAACTTGAGCTTACCTATTTTAACCTATAAGATTTAGTCAAAAATATAAGTATGAATAAAAAAATATCTTATAAAAAAAATGATGTTACTCCCAAACCATACTTTAAAGCAGTATGATTTAATTTTAGAGAGTTTTTTAAATAGTTTATCGTACTTTCTCTCCCGAAAATATAAACTAATTTTATTGAAATGGTACGTAAAATTGGGTTGGGCTCAGCTTTTGCTTCAAATGAAAACTAACTTAGAAAAATTGGTTCGCTTATAAATAATAGGCTTAGGCCACCATCGCTCTTTCTAAACGTATTTTCTCATTTTCTCCCACTTTCCCAATTCAACTCGATTTTGCACACTACAGATTGCAATTTCTGCCATTTCTTTTCCTACCCTTTTCGTTTCAAGGTATTTCAAATCATGGGTCGAGCTTAATTCCTCTCAATTTTGATTTGTTTATGTGAATCTGTTTTGATATATATCCTGTTTTTCTGATTCCTAGGGTTGAGAATTGAAGCGGGCCGAGGGGGGGTTTTCGATGGCGTTGCAAGAGAAACTAGACAGGTTTAAGAAGCAGCAAGAGCGATGCCAGACTACCTTGTCTGGCATTGCTGCATCCAAGCCCACGCCTAAGTTTACGCCCCCGCCGGCTGCTACGATTGTTCGACCGCCGGCTCCAGCTGTTAAATTCTCTAATGATACTGAGAGGCTTCAGCATATTAACAGTATTAGAAAGTCCCCTGTTGGGGCTCAGATCAAGAGGGTTATTGACCTGCTGCTTGAGGTTCACACCCCTTTTCAGCTTTATTTGTGATTGTTGTTTTTAATTAGATGTTTTTGCTTTTGTTTAGGTTTCTGGGTTTGTTTTGTTGATTGGATTGGATTTGATTCTTATATGGAAGGCTGTGTATGGGATATGATGTAGTAGTTACTTCGACTCGTAGTGATTTGAATGTGCACATAGCTTGTTCTGCTTAATTTTCTCATGTTTCTTGTTGTTAATCTGTCCAAGTTTCACCCATTTGTAGCTTTGATCTTACTACTTTTATTCGATTATTGGCGAAATCTATGTAATTTGTACTTTTTCATATAACAATGAAAAGTAATTCCCATAAAAAAGAAAAGAAAAGAATTGAACCCATCAACTAATCTAAGTTTTAGACTTCAGAATATATTTTTAATAACAGGGATATTTTGCTGGCTTGATAGAAATAGAGGAGTAGGACCTCTTCAAGTAGTGAAACTTGTGATTGTCATTAGATGGCAAGAGTTACTAAGTTTCTCTTCAATGTCTTTTTCTTTTTTTATCTGTGAGTGTTTGTGCTAGCCTACACATATTTTGACTATTTGATAAACTGTCTGAACCTATAACAATTGGTTGTCATTAAACCCTTTATAAATTAATTCCTTGCTGAGTGACCGGACCATTGTAGATTGAAGCCATAACTTAACCTCTTAGTTCTCTAAGCCTCATTTGACCGGTAGCTGACCAAACTATGATTATTTCTTCCATGTCTTTTGCATGTCGTTTTTCTTGCTTTGTTGTTGTGAAGAATTGTGTTTCTACATGCAAATTACATATGGTTTTTCCCTGACCCTCTTCTCTTTGGGTTTTATGAAAAAGCTTTAAAAGATCCTTTTGAAGTGCCTTTTCTCTTTACTGTTAGTGAATTGGAATCTGACGGGTATGATACAATTTACGACTTGCTTGTTCCTCACCTTAACAGACTAGGCAAGCCTTTACACCAGAGCAAATCAATGAGGCATGTTATGTTGATGTAAATTCAAACAAAGCCGTTTTTGATAGTCTGCGGAATAACCTAAAAGTGCACTTTGATGGTAGGCGTTTCTCATACAAGGTAGTTATATTCTCAAACACTTGTGTAATTTGCACCAAATTGTACTTATTTGGTTGAGGTGTTTGAATCTTCAACCAAGACTTTTTTTTTCATCTCTTTTTGTTGTTTTCATGAATTCAGTCAAAGCATGATCTAAAGGATAAGACTCAACTCCTTCACTTGATACGGAAATTTCCAGAAGGCATTGCTGTCATTGATCTCAAGGATTCTTATCCAAGCGTTATGGAAGACTTGCAAGTATGTTTATTTGAGAATTATTTTAATGTGTCTTTTCTGTTGTGAATGGTAAAATGTGCTATATACAAAATAACCCCTTGGATGATTGTTTTTTACTCAATATTTGGGGGAAGACTGAAGAGATTCGGATCAGTAACCTCATGATTACTAGGTTGTAGATGTTGCTATCTTTATTGAACTGTTTCAGCACCAATTGTGTAGAGTTCAATGTATGGGCGATTTTTGACATCAAATGTCTTGTGCCTTGGCCTAGGGATGGGTGTGGTTACCCAGTATAGTAGAGCGAAGCTCCAATTTTCTAGTTTTTAAAAAATTGTTGTGTATTTTTTTTTTCTTTTGAGGTTCTGTATTTTATCTGCACAATAATAGGAGTTATAGTTAGTTTTATAGTTCTAACTTCTAATAACTTAGGAGATTAGTTCAAGACTCTATTAGGATTTGGATTCTTAGTCATATACGAATAATGTAGATTTACGTTTTCAATTTACCGCCTTCTGAATTGTGTAATAAAGGAGGGTAGTTTGAGATTTTTTATTAGAAGCAACTTTCTTTGGTAGCTGAATGATTATTTTTTATTTTATTTTTTCATTTCAACATGTGGGAGTCAGGATTTGATCCTTCTAACCCTTCCGGAAACTCTTTGGTTGTGATATAATGCCTTAACTTGTTGAGTTATCCTTATGTTGATTGGTTGGTGAATAGTGATTTTATGTACACAATAGAGCAAACATAAACATAGTTCAACCAGATGAGCCAAGTCAAGACTAACATATGCTAAAGGACCATCTTAGGTAGCTTATTGGTCAAAAAGGCCTTAAGAAATCAAAAGGTCAAGGGTTTAATCCATTGTGCCATCGCCTTCAGAATTAATTTCTTTGGATTTTTTGACATCCAAATGTTGTAGTGTTAGATGGTATGTTATGTTAGAGTAGTTGAGGTGTGCATAAGGTGGCCTTGAAACTCACTGATAATAAATAAAAAAATTCAGCTGCAGTAGGAGGAATGGCTTGGCGGTTGTGTATCTTGTGAAGTTATGCTTATTTGTTTCCGTGCTTGTTCTTCATTTTTTGGCCTCCCAATCTATATGAAGTTTTGTTTCAATTCAATGGAACGGCTCTTATATTATTACATCATCTTTGATTATATAATGAATGGAAGGCATACGAATGTACTTTTCTCTCTGAAACTGAGTACGAAACTCGTTTTCTGACACTATCGTTTCCAGGCGCTAAAAGCCTCAGGCCAGCTTTGGCTTCTCTCGAACTTCGACTCTCAAGAAGATATCGCATACCCAAATGACCCAAGAATTCAAATCAAGGTAGACGACGATCTAAAGCAATTCTTTCGGGAGATTGAGTTACCTCGTGACATGCTCGATGTTGAGAAGGATCTTCAGAAGAATGGGATGAAGCCTGCAACCAACACTGCACAGAGGCGAGCCAGTGAACAACACATGGCATCCTCGAAGCCGAAGCCGAAGAAAAAGAAGCAGGAGATCAGCAAGAGGACCAAGCTCACCAATGCACATCTTCCTGAGCTCTTTAAAAAATAGAGAAAAAGTCTCTATGCTCATAAGGTCATATATAGGCTCAGATGCAACAATATATAGATTATTATGCAGTCAATGAACTCTGTAGATAACACTCCCCATCACTTCTGTATTGTTTGTTGATTTTCATGAGATCACACTATAGAATTAAATGCTCCTATGGTTAAGCTTTTAATTTCAAATAATGTAACAGTTGAAATACAAGAGATGGGTTCAATTGAGAAACCTTTTGCTTTTAGTTTCTATTGTTTGAAGTGAAGTTGATCATATAAGAATTGACATGTTCATTACTTCATTTAATTTTCAGCTTCCAGTGATTTTTTCTACATTGGTAATGTGTAAACTTCTTATCAATATGTTCTTAAAAAAAAAAAACTTCTTATTAGTATAAAAATCAATCAAATAAATAGAAGAAAATACATAGTTAAAAATTGTAGGAAGTATTGAGACACCAAACCTAAAGCCCTAACCAGCTCGAGTGGACCGAGGGGGTGGTCCGTGAAATATTTGAGGTAATTTTGAAAGGAGCTTTTTTTTTTTAAAAAAAAAAAAATCTAAAACTTATTATTATTTTTAAATACTACTTAAAAAAATTAAGTTCATTTTTAATATTTCATAAAATATAAGAGCATAAAAAAAATAGTAGTGTTGAGACATTTTCTATAATTTAGTCCTATTTTTTTGTTATTGTTTTTTATTTTTGAAATTAGTGAAAGCTATTGCTTTATTTTTTGTGTGCATCATCATCAACAATTAAAGGCGGCAATTAGTTGTTTCTGATGATGAGTTTTCGTAGTCCACCCATTTTGTAGCCCCATAAAATCTTCCCATCAATTTCCATGGCGGATCCTCAACCAACCCTAGGAACAACTAGCTAGAGTTTCACACTCCAATTTCCGCCATTGCAATGCTCATTCAGGCTCACTCCCCGAACCCACATTTCTTCTTTCTTCCCCCAAACCCTTCTATTTCACGCCACGGTAACATCCCTTCATTTCTCCCTTTCTTTTCTTCCTCAATGTGGGAAATGGGGTTTGATTGTTTCCAATTGAATTTCCGTACAGTTTCTCATGCGTGTAGATTCCAAGTACCGATGGGGCGACGAAGTGAACGGATGACTAAAATTTATGCCTCGGCAGAGCACAACCCACCTCTCAATTTGGAGAAGAGAAGGTTCGAATTGCGATTTCTAAGGCCCCGTTCTATAACCATTTGTTTTTGAAATTTAAGCCTACAACATCTATCCTACCATATCCCAAAATTTGAAAGGAAAAAAATAGCTTCCAAAAGTTTGGTTTTGTTTTTAAAAGTTAGTTAGTGTTCATATACTTTCATAAGAAAAGATGAATATATTGTAGGCAAGCTGGAACACATGGTAGAAAATTTAAGTGAAAATAGATTTAAATTTCACAAACCAAAAACAAAAAACCAAATGGTTATCAGACGGGGCCTAATCTACTCTTTATGATGCGTTGCTCTAGAGTTTTAATTTACTTGTTGTTTTGTTTCAATTGTAAGTAGAAAGGTTTTTGAACACATATCTCTGCTTCAAGCCAAGGGTAATATTTCTGAAGAAGAAGAGAATGGTATGCTGGATTATCTCTATACAACGCAGTATCAAATGAGGGGCATTGTTGCTATCTCATTAGGTGAGTTTCTGGCCTTCTGCTTTCTTAAATTATAGAATGTTTAGAAATTTGTGTGAAGTTTACTTTTGTTAGGAATACAAACAAAGTGTAGTCCACATTTGGTTAAATAAGGGTACATCTTTAAGTTATTAAGAACCATTAGTCCCTTAAGAGTGGCGAAGTTGTCGAAGAATTGTGCTTTGAAGGTGTGCTCCCTTATCAGGTTCGAGATTCGCTTGTAACATTAATTTGTAGACATCGCCCGTGTATCCATTCCTTTGATGTCTTCCGGTGCTAGCCTAGAGACGGGCGTGGTTACCCCAAGTATAGCAAAGCTATGTTTTCCTCCGATTTCCATAAAAAAAAGAAAAAAAGAACCATCATGGAGTGCCTAGTGGTCAAGAGGGCCTTGGGGAATGAGTACAATCCATGGTGGTCACCTACCTTGGAATTAATTTCCTACGAGGTTCCTTAACATCCAAATGTTGTAGGGTCAGATAATATGTTCAATGACATTAGTCGAGTTGCGTGCAAGCTTGGCCTAAACAATCACGTATATATATATATATATATATATATATATATATATATATATATAAAAATCTTGAGTGTATACATGGAGGACAAACATATCTATTGGTATGAATCTGTTTGAGTGAAACAAAAAGCAAAGCCATGTGAGTTTATGTCCGAAAAAGGCAATATCATATCAATGTCGAGATCCTTCGAGGATTGGGTTGTCATCCCTTGACAATTTTCATTTTAATTCTGCAGGACGTGCCTGTGATCAAAATAATGAAAGGTACACCCATGGTGTGTATATGCGTTTTCAAAGAAAGGAAGACCTTGAAAACTTCTATGTGAACCCTTTCTACTCTCGAGTTCTAGAGGAGCATGTGATGCCTTATTGTCATGTATGCCCCAACATGTAACTACCAATTCTCTCAATCTAACTATTGTTTTCTTGCTTTATCCTCTCTTTTCCCTAAACAGTCTTGCTATATCTGTTCAACCTATGAATTAATTGATTTTACGGTCTATAACAGGAACTGATCCATGTAGATTACGAATCAGAGGTGGAAGATGACATGCTTTTCATATTTCGGAAAGGAGAGGTTTGAACCAAAATTAACTTTTTTCCTAGCCCTTTTGGACGCAATGCGAATCCATTGGTTTCAGTATTGAGTAGTTCTTTGATGGATGTTGCTTGCGTTGGTGTGAAATCATGTATTTTCTTTTAACTTTTATTTCTTAAATATCTGGATTTATGGGGACTCAAAATCACAAAATTTAGCGTGAGTTTATATTAGGCTCGAGTAAGGGGAGTATCATAATCTTTTAAGTGGGGTGAGTCTTGATCTTAAGAAACTGAGCTGAAATGGGCTGCTAAGTAGATTTCTAATAATATCATGTACCATTTTTTTAAGTTCAACAACAATTAGGGGTGGGGGATTCGAACCCATCACCTCTTGGTTAAAATTTGGTGTATATCATTTACTAAATTTGAAATGCGAGAAAGTTAGTATGAGGTTTGTGGGAGTGGGACTAAGGACCTGCTGTTTGAAGCAACTGTTTGTGTGGTAATGTCCAAAACGAGAAAGTTTTTGGAATGTTTATCTTTTAAATTGAAATTATCTGAGTTCATCTAACCATTATATGTTGCATTAGGAACCTGTTTTCTTGCGTTTAATGTCATTTTAAGGTCTTGTATAGTGGAACATTGCCTTGCTGGGAAACAAATATTTTTTTTTTCTTAAAGTGGGGAAACAAAAATATGAGTATGGAAAAATAGAATCTATTTTCCTATCAGTTGTGTCTTGACAATGCCTTTTGAAAATATAGTAGTCACAAAGAGCTCTGATGTCAGGAATTCAATTATGGTGTGGAGTATGTGCTTCTCATTAAATTTCTTCAAGATTCGTTTGGCGAACCTTTAGAAGATGCATTAAATTCTCTTGAGAGACTGACAATCGATAATCCTTCCTTAATTGTGCAGTTTACGCAAGGTATTATTTTATATTCAATTATTGATTCTGAAACTTGGAGAGGAACATCAACATATATTATTGCTGTCAAGTTTGAATTTGATGTAAATAACTAATGATATGTATCCCAATATATGTCACGAGATCATCTTTAGGTAATCAGTACTGATAAGTTATCCTTTTCAGATATCAGGTAGTGGGATTTTTATGTTTTGAATTCATATCAGGTTTAAATTTTAATCCCAGTTGTAAGGAGTTTACACATGGAGTTGTTATACGATTTCGGTCAAGTAAGCACTTTTTGATGACTTCGTGTTATTTTATACCCAATAATGGGTCCTTTAATTGACTCGCTATAACTTCTTTTGCAGTCGAAGCCTTCAAGATATTTACAGTCAGCTCAGATTACAAAGATGTAAGAAACCCCGTCGATTAAGTCATTATATTTGCTGATGTTGTTTTTCTTTTTTAACTCAATTAATTAGTAAAGCCACCATCTATTTGTGATTATAAAAAATATATTTTTTTTTTTTGATATCCGTGACTGTCCGGGCCAGCTTTCGCGCACCTCGACTAATGTCACGGGACATACCGCCTGGCCCTACAACATTTAGATGCCAATGTAACAAGTATTAACTTTTTTTTTTTTTTTTGATATCCGTGACTGTCTGAGACAGCTTTCGCGCACCTCGACTAATGTCACGGGACATACTGCCTGGCCCTACAACATTTGGATGCCAATGAAACCCGTAAGTATTAATTTGAAATTAATTCCTAAGTAGGTGGCCACCATGGGGTTTGAATCCATCACCTTATGCACCCCAAGACCCTCTTTGACCAATTGAGCTACCCCATGATGGTTAACATCTTCCTTCATTATTGAATTCTAATACACCCTTGGGGGTGGGTGTTTGTTTGAAGTAGTTAAGGTCCAAGGAGCTATTAAGAATGAGCTTTTACAGCTCCTCTATAAACAATCACATCCAAACGAGCTATTGTAAACTCAAAATAATTACTCATTTTTAATTACTCAAAATAATCACTCTACAATTTTACATCCAAACACCTTATGGGTTTTATATCTGCTCTTGCCTCCATATTCTACACGCTACCAGTTTTGAACTTTTTTGGGAAAAAAATTTAGTTCTAAATTAGGATGACTTGTGAAGTATGAAATCTCAAATTATTAATATGTACTTGCTGTGTGTTTTTCTCTGAATCATCTAAGAATTTTCTCGAATATGTCAATACACGTAGCTGTGTTCTTTATAGCAGATGTCCTAATGAGTTTTCATTTCGAAAGTAGATGTGGAGGTGTAAGTTCCAACCAATCATCCAGAAAACTGTTTGTCTTCATTTCTCTGTCGACCCAGTAGGGACCGAGATCATGTAGCAAGGAGAATTCCTGGTTTGTTTCCTGTACATCATCCATTCCAATTGACGTGCAGAAGATGGGGTAGGCTTAATATGATTTGAGTAAACTCTTTGTTGCAGGTTTTTACAACAGATTTCGCTTTATGTCTTGAGACTCTTAACAAGCATTAGGGTGAGTATCTTGTCTTGTATTTTTTAGATCCGAAGTTTTATTATGGGGAATAATTCTCTTACTCACGTTTGGGCCACCAACAATCATTCAATCCCACATAATCAATATTCATTCTTCCCATAATCACTATTTATTCCTCTCATAATCTCATTCCTCCGATAACCACTTTTTATTCTCCCAATAACTATTTTTTGTTCTCCCGAAGTAATGATTCCTCCCATAATCATTTTTTGTACCTCAAACATGGGGTAGCAGTTCCCCATAATCATTACCTTCATTCTCCTCATCAATCATTCTCTCCCATATTTTCCCATGTATTTCCATTCTCTCTATAATCACTCTCATTCTCCTTGCCCATTTCCCTGCACCTCGAATGCACCTCGAACACATGTAGCTGCTCCTTCATAATCATTACCTTCACTCTAAACACAAATAATTAATCATTCTTTTCCATATTCTTTCCCGTATTCCCATTTTCATTCTCCTTGCCCAATACTCCCTAATGCGATTAATTCATATTTGACCTGGAAAATAGATTGACATCATGACATTCTTAAATCCTTCTATGTTTGTGGAAACCTGATATAGTTTTTTGTTTTTGTTTTGACATGGGAAAATAGATAATAGTTTATGAACCAGTACAAGTAAGGTGAAATTAACAGACGATGTAAAAACCTCCCAAGTGGTTTGCATAGTCAATCAAATTTGTAGAGGGGCTTTTACTGATATATTTTTTTTGAAACAAGGGTAATCACGCCCGTCCCAGGGCCAGACATCAGGAGACATCGAAGAAGTAATGCCACAAGTGAGTCTCGAACTTGGGACCTTGAAGGGAGTATACCTTCAAAGCCCAAGTCTTCAACCACTGTGCCACTCCTTGGGACGGGGCTTTTACTGATATTGAATGCTTGCAAAAGAGATATATATTATGGAGAATGACTACCACTTCTGCTTGATATGATATATTTTATAATCTTTCAAATATAACTAAAGGAATTTTACGTGTGTTGTTTTAAAATCATGGGGTTTTCTTCAAATTTTCATGTATTGTTTGACTAATAAATAGGGAAAAAACCATAAAATTCGGAATTGCAAATAAACATGCTGAGATGAGTTAACTACTCCCCCATTTTATACCATGTTAACTACTTACCTAACTATATATCAACTT
The DNA here is from genome assembly GCA_037832685.1 of Sicyos baderoa. Classification (NCBI taxonomy): domain Eukaryota; kingdom Viridiplantae; phylum Streptophyta; class Magnoliopsida; order Cucurbitales; family Cucurbitaceae; genus Sicyos; species Sicyos baderoa. Next base: position 9,287,336 of record JBBMEF010000023.1, read on the forward strand.
GTTCACTTTTCTGAGATCAACATTAAAATGACTGGAATTCCGTCTCATTGTTCAGGCCGGCACCATTAATCTTACACGAAGGCGGAATCAGGAGGTACAGGTTCTTGCGTGTTATTTCTAGCCTGCACTGTTCTCTTGTACACCCAATCACTGATGCTGTTTTATACATATTCTAAATGCTATTGTTCTAATTTATATTGTGTACAACTCATGAGATAGTCACAAGAGCTATTCAACCCACAATGAGAAAATTCTTTATCAAGCTTCATGTCTGTAACATAACGTTTCCTTGTACTGTTCTAAACTGTAAAAATTACTCATCTACTCCCGGAATGTGAGCAAAGGCCTTCTACTTATGTTGTTGTGGAAAAAAAAATAATCATCTACTTCCGGAGTCCGCGCTTGTCTCATGGACCAAACGAGGAGTCATCAAGAAATTTTACAATTAAACTCATTCGTGGGGTTTGAATCTGAGACCTCTAAAGAAACATGCCTTGAAAACGAGACTGCCCCTTGGGACTATATTTTGTTTGTTATTGTTTGGAGTAATTAAACGATCTACATAACCGAAACAGGCAGTCTCCTTCACCATGCTGAGGTTGCTTCTAAATGTTGAATGCATTCTGTAAGTTCTCTTAATATTATATGCAGTTCTTTTAAGTAATTTACTTGGGTGAAATATATTTTATATACGCAATGAAATCGCATGGTCGAACAGCACTTCATTTGACATTATGTTAGATGTTCCTGCATTCTCAAGGCTTAATTTTTTTTTTTAAAAAAGGAACCGCAGAGTCTTTGGGCAACTTGGTAAAAAACCGTCTCACTTTTTTTTTTTTTTTTTAAAGTACAAATTGGGGGAAGGGGGATTACAAGTATCGATTCCAGGGATCGAACCCGTGACCGTGGAGTGCAAATAGATTACAATATGCTTCTTTTATGTACTGTAGAGTTAATTCGTTATATCATACGTTACCCTTGTGAAGACAATATTTAGGATTAGGATGGGGATCGAATAATGCTCAGAATCCAACAGTTAGAACAATAAATCACGAGCATAGTTCAGACATGAACGTGTTAACTAACACTAGATTTGTGTTTGGAGTCTCCCAACTCCCTACGTACTAAAAGAAAAGAAGACATCTTCTTCCTAAGTCTCTACATTGCTTAAACTGCTTATTGATTATTATTTTTTACTAACAATCAGTATTATAACTCTAAATTGAAGATGAAACATGAATAGCTTGATCAGAACAACTTGCATCAATTGGTCAAGAAAATCCCCCACGAGCACTCAAAAACCTTTCATATTTTTCCCATTAACTAACTCCCCCTGGCCCCTGCCCATATGGTTCTTGTCGGTCGTATTCCCCTTCGCCCTCATCGAAAAAGCTGCCGATGAATTCCATCTTCTCACTGATTGTTCTTCTACACATGGGGCACGCCAAAAAAGTTTCTGCTTCACTGAATTTCTATGTTTCTTTTTGTTTCTGCAGATAGATTATGAAATTTCTTTGAGTTCTGAAAAATAAAAAAAAGTGGAAGGTGTGAAGTCTAAGGCTTCATTGATATTTCACGTGAGAGGTGTCGACTTTTTGGCTGGCAAAGCACATGAAATTCTTTATTGCAATTGCTGTTGTTTTCAGTAGATATTTGATCTTTCCTTTATTTCTCTATTGTTTTCTGTTTGGTCAGTTTGATATGTATTGTAATTTTCTTTGCTGGCATTTAGGATAAATCTCTCTCAACATCTTTCTCTCTTTGGATGGAAGCAAAAAGGACCTAAACAAATCCAGGTGGGAGTGTCTGAGGGAGCTCACAAGTCACAAGTAAGTTTCCTTGGGGGACCCCCCTTCTCTGATCACTTTCAGTCTTTCTTTTTATAAGCTTATTATATGAAATGAGGGCCAACCATTTTCACACACATTCCCCACCTTTCATTGTCCCTTCTCTTAATCATCTTCTCTGTTGGCCCTTTTTCCAGCTTTCTCTCCTTTGTCACCACTCAGTTCTGAGTTGGTTTTAAACATGAAAGAAGGGATATGAAAACAGAGATAAAATAGTGAACCAAAGGAAAAAAAACGAAGACTACGAAAAAAGAAAAATACTAACGTTCATGGATTGGCCTAGTGGTCAAAAGGACTTTGACAAACCAAAACTTATGAACGTGACTACTTACAGATTTTTTCAGCAACCAAATGTTGTAGGATCACACGGTTTGTCTGTGAGAATAGTCGAATGTATGCAAACTAGTTTGGACACTCATGGATATAAAAAAAAACAAGGGAAAATTATCTTTTTAGTCCCTAGGTTTGAGATGCAGTTTCAATTTGGTCACTAGTTTTTAAAATTGAATACTTTTACCACTCAACATTACGTTATGTAACTAACAAATTTTGTTATCTCAGAGGTTAAAAGTGGGTATTGATGAAATGTCAAGGATAAAAATGTTCAATTTTGAAACATAGGGACTGGATTGAAACTAGACCTGAGACCTAAGAACTAAAAACACATTTTTCCCCAAAAACAATGTTCTCCTTATCAACTATTTAGATCCACAAGCTAAGTAGTAAGACAGACTATTGATGTAACTTTTTATCAGTTATTAAGGTCACGATAAAGTGAGGAAAAGAAAAATGTCGAAAGTGACTATCTTCACGAGACTTTAGTTACAGCAATAAGTAGCATATTAATTAGATATAAGAAGTAGATGTAAGTTTTGGATTCCAAAGTGTCCAAATAAATCTGCAAAGTTCCTAGGGATTTGATTCGTGTTCTGTTTTTGATGCAATAAATGGTTGAAGTCAATAACGTAGCTTGGTGTTCTGAAAAGAACAAAGGAAAAACAATATAGTGCACATGTTATGGAATCAACAGCAATAAAAGGTTGAGGAATATAAGGTTATTTTGTTCTAGGACAGCATGATTTTGCTTTTCACACCCTCATCTCAAAATCATTTACCATGATTCTATCAACTTGTAAATACTATAAGACTTTTTTGGGTTGCATTTATCTTCAATAGTGTTTCCTATAATCGAATGGGTTGGTGTCATAGATTTGATCTTGAAAATCGGTATTTGGTTTTCATATAATTTGAGAGTAGTGATACTCTTTATGTAAATTTTGTGCTTCTCTTCTCCTACCCTAATTTCAGAAAACAAAAGTGTATTTCATATTAAAAAAAAAGAATGCCATGAAAAATTCCATCAAAATGAAATATCTGTCTCTATTATTTAATGATTTAGACTTTATAGCTTATAAATATGTTGGACATCTAAATAGTTTATGGATCTACTTATGTAAGAAAATTCATTAAATTTTAACAATAGTTTCTACGGTAAGGTATATGAACTAGATTGACACATACTAAAATCCAAGGACTCAATTGTTGCTTTCAAGAATGCGAGACAAAAAGTGATTTTAACCTTTTCTTTTCCAGAGTACCACTTTAATATAACTAAACCATGTATTACATTGTAGGGTATATAATGCGGACCACTTTTGTAGAGCTTCATCCATGATGTACGATTCAGTAACTGAGACCAGGTTATAAGTCGAACTCCCATCCTCAAATATTGTTGAATTATAAAAAATACTGACCACTTTTCATTTCATTCTTAAAAATATTATCTAAAATAAAACACCATTGGGTCCTTGACCATTAAGCCTTTCCTTACCATATTGGATTATTTCTATTTACATTATTAAGTTAAGACCATGAGTTAGAACTTCGATTCCTCCATGTTAATGTATTTCACCTTGGACTCGTTTTCGAAGTGTCATTGATACTCTTTTATTATAGCGAAACATACCAACTTTAAGTTTATTATTAAGAAATGAAGTTTGTTATTTGGTGAAAAAGAGGAAACACAAACACCATTGTGGTGAAGTGTGTGCATTAACAAGCTTTCATCTCACCTTTGGCGTCAAGAACAAAGAAAGATAAAGAAAATGTAAAGAAAACTCAATTATGTAACAGCCTGAATGTGACAGGTTCAGTTGAAAACATATAAAGTCCCAAGTTCTACCAATAAAACTCCATATTGATAATTGAAGTTTCATCTGCCAAGAGATTTAATATTTGGTGGTGTATCATGTATATATATGATATCTTTTTGGGTTTTGCCAGCTGCTATCTACTTCCATTTTGTGTCAAGTTTTAGGTTGTAATTTAATGGGTTTTGGTGTACCCAAAAAAGGGTGTAATAATCTTCATCTTTCAGGGAAAGAGATCATCATTATCCTTGAGTTTGATGTATTAGCTTCATGATAAGCCTAGAAAGAGAGCTTTTTGCCTTCAATTTGATGTAATTAAATTAATGTTGTAATCCAATAGTAATGTATTCAAATTTGAAAAACTTATGAATTCATTTTGAGGTAAATTTTATATATTGATGAGAGAAGGTGTTAACTTCTTTTAATTTGTTCTCTCTCAAATTTAATTTGTCTATTTTCATTTTTAAAATTTTAAGTTTGTTTTCATTTGATCATGAAACTTTCAAATATATCTACTTTACTCCTTGAACTTTCAATGACTAATAGTTTTGATCCTTGCTTTATTCATTTTCCATCTAATATTCACTTAACCAATGGATATCTCTAAACTATGTTGCTTGAAGTCTTGCTTATATTAGTATTTATTTCAGGTAATTTATTGGAAACAATAATAAACCAAAGTTCTAAAATGTTTATTTTCTTTCAAATTTAATGAGCTAATAGTAGAGATATTAGGTGTTTAGAGACAAAATGAATTTTTTTTTGGTAATTTAAGAATTGAGATTGTCATATTATAAAATTGAAGGATTTAAATGGAACAAACTTAAATACAAGGTTTTGAGTGATCTTATTTTTCTATAAAGTCTTAGATTTTACTTAATTCAAATGGTTAAGATATGTCAACTATTCAAGTCGCACTTGCAATTTAATTTATATTTTTAAAGTGTAGGATTTTAAATTAATTGATTGGGTAGCAATTAAGTTGTTGAATGGGACCACCTAGCTATTGACAATTGCCATCATCTTTCCTTATGGTTCCCACCTCATCTTCCATGCTGATGGAAGCCTTTCTCTCTCTCCAACCTCATTTGCATGAAACTATCCATTTTCATTTATTTTTCTTAGTGTTGTTTCCTATACTGTATTTATACCATTTATAAATGTGATTCCTATTTATATATATAAAAAAGTGATTCCTATTCATTACACCATTTTCCTTTTGTTCATTCATTTATTGCATTTCTTCATTTAAATATATGAGTACTCAATCCCTTTTCATTTTCCATCCCTAAGACAATTAATGCAGAACAGTTTAATGTAATGTTTGAAGTGAGTAATATTGTACTGAAAGTGAGAAAATTTAGGTCTATTTTAATGGTAATATATATATTTTTAGCTTATATATACACTACTTTTTACCTACCTATATTTTTAAAAATCCACATTTTAAGAATGGAAAATTTTTAAAAATCCACATTTTAAGAATGGAAAAAAAAATTTAATTTTCAAAAACATGTTTTTGTTCTAGATATATATTCTAAAATTTGAGGATATTCATTGTATATATATATATATTTTTAGTTCAACAATTTTATGGGAGATTGGCTTAATTATGTGCATAAGTATATATCACTATTGCTCTCCTTAATCATTATCAAGAGTTTGAGAGAAAATAAATTTAATTAATTTTTTTTTATTAATTATGACAATTTTTTATTTAACATTTTTTTTAAGAATACAACATCATGGGAGAGATGAAAATTATGAGAAATATTTAGGTCATGTCCCGGCATAACCTAAATATTAATGCCTACATATGTGGTTCAATATGAGCCATAAACTTTTTCTCTTTTTTTTTTTCTCTTTTTATTTTTTGGGCTTAACATAAAATAACATGTGGTTAATATTAGTGGACGCATGACCTAAATATTTCTCGAAAATTATTACATGTTGAATATCAAAATAATGGCTTTTTAAAAGATAGAAAAAATGTTAGAGCTCAAAGGGTCACATGCAGCTGTGTAGGGACGTTTTATATAAAGTTATGAGACTACGTTTTATGCACTTTAATATAATATTTCAACTCTTTCAATATTCATCAATGCATATTTATGTATCTTATCTTTCTGCTACCAAATCCCCAACATACATTGAAATTTAGGTTCGTTAATGTCAATCCAATACTTAGCATTTTTCTAAAATCGGAATACAAAAATTGAGATCCCGTTTGATAATAATTGTCGTTTTTTATTCTATGAAGAAAAACAAAATTAAAGTATTATGTATTTAGTAAGTATTTCGTTGTTTATTTTGAATTCCGAAGTATTTTGTTGTTATAAGTTCAAATCTTTGCACTTCAATTATTTTTTAATTTAAGAAAAAAAAGAAAGTAAGTATATTTTGTTTCTCGAAATTAAAAAATTAACATATTATATTGCATTATATATTTATTATGCAATTATAAGTAAATATGATAAAATATATGTTTTTACCCTTTTATTTGTATTTTGAAAAATTGGATTTTTTTTGTTTTGTTTTATTTATGAAAAACTTTTGTTGTTTTTCAAGATTTGTGCACAATTGTGTGAATAAGAACCAAGAAAGAAGAAAATGAGCATAGTTACTTAATTAAATACTTATATTTAAAAAAAAAATTGAAATAAGAAATGAAAAACAAGAAAAAATTGTCAAACGACTCTTAAGATCAAGGGATGCAATCTTAATTCCTATATGATCACTACATTGCAAAAACTCTCCATCTAAACTAAGAGAGGAGCAAATACTATATAGTCAATCTTAAAGTTTACTAACTAAAGCAATATTGACTATATAAACGGCCATCTTAAGTTATAACTAAAGCAATATTGACCATAAATGATATATTTAGTCGATTTCGGAGTCATCATAACACTTGTCTAGATCTAACTTGGTTTTGACAAAGCGATTATATGACATGCTCTAATTCGGTACAACGCTCCTTATGGTCAGCCGACGGACAGAAAGCTTTCAAACCTTATGGACTCGATCACACTTCAAACCTAGGAATGTCCCCACATGGAGAGTTTTCCTTGCCATATATCGGGGTGGAAGAGGGAATCAGGTGAGCAAATCAACTAAACGAAATACAAAGCAAGTGGCACAACTAGAATCAACCTCTATCTCGGAGCTTTGAAAAAAAATTTCGAAAAAGAGAGAGAAAGTTTTGAAATACTTTTATCTTTGAAAGTATTAACAATACAACAACAAATACCACATTAACTATATTGCATCTATCATATAACTTAATAAGGTATAAGATCTTTTAATACAAACAATGTTAAAGTGTGAAAAAGTTCGTAAAACGTTCATTTTAGCCCTTTAAGAAATACAACTTAAAAAAAAAAATTGTATTATTTTAAAAAAAGAATGCTCTAATCAAAAAACAAATAGTTTAAAGTAGTATAACATCTCAAAAGATAAAACACAATATTATAAAAAGAAAAGAAAAGAAAGAACACTATGAAGTTTAGAAAAAATGAAAAATGAGAGAGTAAATGAGTTAGGTTTAATAAATAAAAGAAATTAGTGAAAGATGGTTAAGGTTTAAGGTCAACATGTGACCCTCCAACTTGAATTAAAAACACTTTAAAGCCAAGCAAAACTATATCCCCATTTGAGCCTCTTCTTGTTCTTGAAAGCAACACCTTGGCCTTTCCACAACTAACACTTTATTTTTCTTACTTCCTATTTCCATAATCAAATTTACAACAACTTTGATGTGCTTTCATTTTTCAATTTTGTGAGTTTATCCACGTATTCGAGTTTTTATTTTATTTTATTATTTTCTTTTTAATGATTAAAACATTTTTGCTTTCATTAATTTTTTTATTATATCAAACAACATTTGTAGAGAAAGACCGAAATGGTCGGTGACTTGATGGTTTCATTGTTTGGTGAAAATCTAGTACAATATCGTTGTCACGAGTTTGATCCCTAGAATTAATATTTGACTTTCATTTATTTGAGAGCAATTATACACGGTTTGTCGTTCCCTCTCCCCCAACTTTTACTAAAAAAACATTTATGGAGAGAGATTTGATTTAATATGAAATTCTACTTAATGAGTAGCATGGGAAATAGCCCATATTTCTTTTAAAGATATTGAAGTCTACCCATCTTACTAATTAAGTTTTTGCCTCTTTAGATAGGATCCAAGTCATCCAAGTAGGTAAAATTCACTTAGATTTTACCTACTTTACCTGTTTGTATCTATTCAAAATTTGAAAAATCAATAATCTATACGAACTTTGATACTATATTATAAATGTTAATGAAAATAACAAAAGAGCCGTAGCTCAATAGCTACGACTCTTTTGACATACTCATTTAGAGTATAACTATAATTGAGTATGTTAAAAGAGCCGTAGCTCAATCGATATGAATGCACTAGTAGAAACTGTCAAAACAATGACCGGCGTTGACGGTCATCGTTTAAGATTTATGACCGGCCATGAGCCGTCATAAAATATCAAGCCATGGAAGGTCTTCCATGACCGGCGTTTGTCTTCCATGACCGGCACCAGAAACGCCGGTCATGGATGATG
>JBBMEF010000023.1:9307550-9321121 GCA_037832685.1 Sicyos baderoa
TCAATCTGATTTTGATAGATTTGCAAATATTTTTAAAAAGTTGCTATTTACTCAATTTTTTTATCTTATTGTAATATTCATGCAAATTCCCCTAAATATATTTATATTTATATTTATATATATTAAATAAAATAGACATTTATTTCAAAATTGATTGTTGATAAAAAAATGTTGCCGAACATTTTTTTACACATTTATATAACATTTTCATTTTTTGGATATGAGATCCAAATAGAGATTGAAAATAATTGTAATTTGCCAACCACTATTATAATTATGTGCTCATGAACAAAAAGTTCTCCGTTTAAATATTTTTCCCGAACTTAAAAAATTGCAATTTTGTAAAAATCTTAAAATATTAATGGCTTCACTCCTTTTTTTTTTCTCCGGTACTTATCATCTCATCTCATATTGTATTAATTAATTTCTTTCTAATGGATCATTTTCAGGTGAGTTTTTCGTACTATTTTGCATTTAACGAAGTGTTGACTATTTATTGATCTATTAGTTTTTATCTGTCTCATATTACTTTAGATATTTTTTTATTTTATTAGTTGTGGTACAAGTTTAAATTTCTTTTTTTAGTGTATTTTTCTTACCTTTTGATTTTTCTCTTTCATAAATTTTATTCTATGCTTTGTTTCAACTTAATTATTGGAGTGGTTTTTTTTAATGATTAAGTTGAAACAATGGAGAAAAAAATCGCGTTGGCTAAACGGGGCTGGGGATAGTGATTGCATTTTCCATTCCAGATCTCCACCTCGTTTATTTTATTTTAATTTTTTTAATATTTTTTTCTTAATTCTACTCCTTTAATTTAAAATATATATATATATATATATATATATATATATATATTTTGATGATATTATCTATGTATATGAATATTTTATTTCATACGTTGAATCTTATAGATATTTTCAAAAAATCTAATTTTTTGAATTTTTTGTTCAAAAAATATAAAAAAAATGAAAATAAAAAAAAAATAAATTGAAAAAAAAAAACCACTAAGAATCCAATCCCCATCGGTGCCCCGCGCGAAATCCACTTCCCGATCTTTGATGAGAAAAAAACGGAATTTTTCTGGAATGAGGATTAAATTTTATGGCGGGGATGGAGACGGAAAAGCCATTTTCTGGCTTCGCCCCGTCCCGTGAACATCTCAATTTATATTTATAATATAAGTATAAAAATAAACTCACAGCTAATAACTAAAATTAAGTATTATTGAAATATTAGTGATAAAATTATTTAGGTTAAACTATCATTTTGGTCCCTCAACTATCATAAAAGTTCCATTTTGGTCCCTGAACTTTTAAAAGTCAAATTTTAGTCCATCAACTATCATTTTTGTTCTACTTTGGTCCCTCAACTTTCAAATGTCCAATTTTAATCCTTCAAAATTCTTAAATGTTTAAAAATGGTCCTTGAGTTAAAAATAAAACTTAACCCTAGTTAAGAATGAATGATCTCGTAAAAAAGTAATAATAATAAAATTTTATCATCTCCCTCCCCATCCCACACATCTCTCAACACCTCTATTTGGAGAAAAAAAAAACATTTGGGGATTTGATTAGTATACACTTACGTTAGGGGATGAGATGATGAAAATAATTAAAACAAAAATGAACGATCATCGTTTTCTACTTCTTTGCTCTGTTTTTTTTTTTCCTCTTTTTTTAACCACCACATGGCCATCATCAAACCCAAAACTTAATCAATTACTTTTTTCAAGCAATCACATTCATCTAAAACTCAAGTAATTGATCTGTTTCACCTTCCCGAATTTCAGGTTTCGATTTCTTTTTCAATTTCTCTTCTTCTAATTTGTTCTCGGGGTATTGGGAGATAATCAAAGACTGCTAGGAAATTATAAGAATATTTTAGATGAAGAAGTTTATTGGTATAACTTGTTGATTCCTTTCTTTTAATTATTATATATCGATTTTTCCTAGCATCTACAAATAAAGCTTGTTTGTTTGTTGGGTAATACTTACGGGAGAAGATGGAGGATAAAGAATTAAGTTATGTTTCAAATTTAAGATTAACTCGACATTTTTATTGAAAAGTTATGGAACGTTTAAATTGCAACAATTTTTTAAGTTCAAGGCTAAAATTGTCAAACATTTTAAAGTTTGATGTGTTATTTGATGAAATTAAAATTTTAGGTAAACTTTGATTTTCTTTTACTTTCTAAAAAAGGGTGAAGTTTAATAGCTTAAATTATGTAATGATATTTGAAATCTCATCTTTTAATTTAGGCTCTATGAAAAACCCTTTTTGTTCCTTTTTCCATTTTGGGTGAAATGTAATTGGACAAAATTTTGAATTGAATCAATGATTTGTATGAAATTTATAAAGGTAAATTATTTGTAAATCTTAATACAAAATCAAGCTATTTGTAGTTAATTGACCAAACATTTGAAAATTACTTGCTTTTGAATCTACTTTGATTTGATGAACTGATTGGGAAGAAGACAGCTTACCTCAAAAACCATCCACCAGATCTCAACTCAAAAGTTGACATTATCTGTCCCCACATGCCTGCAATCTAATATGTGTTATCTAAATTTCTAAAATATAAAATGGAGAGCCCATTTTTTCTTATTATAAAGTTATAAACTATAGGTATGGTTTTTTTTTATGACCGAGAGTTGGAACTTACCTAAGACGCATTATTAAGATATATAAGAGTAGAAATATAATTAAGGGGTGTCTATGCATTAATGTCATATGTACGAATCTTGAATTTGAATGCTCGAAGAAAATATATACAAAAAACTTGAACTTTCAATCAATTGTGTCACCTCTCGTGTATGGTGTAAATTGTTAAACTCAAATATTATAACTTTAATTTTTGTAAGTCTTGCATTGTTATTCGTGTTCGAAATTTTCAATTCTTTATGTATTCTAAATTTTGACAAAATTATTCATTAGTTTGTACAACAATTTTTTAAAACTTAAAACTGTATCAAGTTTAGTGAATTAACTTTGCAACATTTAAATAAGTTTATATATATAAATGAATGTCTAATTGAAAATTTGATTATCTTCACGAGGCAAAATTTGATTCTAAAATATTTTTAATTAAAAATGTTATAAAAAATAATTTTTAAATAGGTAATTATCAAATATTCGTAACTCTTTTAATTTAAGATTCAAAAGGCTAGAATTTTAAAGGTAATTTTGCAAGAATAGACCAAATTGAAAAAATAATTATCAAATTGAAAAAATTTAGCAACCATAATCAAATATACGGTATAAAGTAATACTTTTTATATCGAATAACTAATACATGATACAGTATGATGAGTATTATTTATATTGTATATTTGACTATGAATGTTATTTTCAAATTTACCTAGATCTATAATTATTTTGTAAAATTGGACTATCTAGTACAATTTTCCAATTTTAAATCTTCACTACAGGCTTAACTAATAAGGAAAAAGCTTTAACCCTTCTCAATATCAAATAAAGTGAATATATATATATATATATTAACCTTCTCAATAATACTATATCTTGTCCATTAAGATGAAGCACATCTGATAAAAAGGGGTAATTTTATTAACTTTAGTCAATCCACCAAAAAGCACTCATTAAAGAAAAAATTGTGTCCTTAATCTAGAAGGAAATGAAGATGTCTTCCAAAACAATTACAAAATAGAGAAAAATACTCATATAATAATAGCAAAAGCAAGACCTTTTATAAAATGAACATGGCTTGGTGGCTTCTTTTTAAATTCAATTGGCCTACCACCTCCCAATTTCACATCACATTTTTTCCAATATGTCTTCTAATTTATTCCCCAAAATTTGTAAATAAATAATCTTTTGACTTTTCTTCTTCTCTGGCCCAATGAGACATTAACAATCCTAGAAACATTATATTATAAAGTATTTATTCCTATTCAAATAATTTCTCCTTAGACTATTCACTACTCGTACTATTTAAATTGAACAATGTCATTCCTTTACTTATCACTATTTATGATAGTTTTGTGTATCCATTTTTTCTATTTCAAATGCTTTATACTATTCATCATTTAGGTTTTCTTTTTTGGGAAAATGGCTCATAATAAACTTAGTTTTTATAATTGGAAAAACTAGTCTAATTTATATGATTTGAATAAAAATATTATTTAGTTCTTAGAGTTTGAAAATGAGATGGAGAAAAGTTTGTACTTGAATCTTAATAAAGAGTTTACACAATTAGATACAAATGAATGGAAGAATGCATTCACACAAACTACATTTTTTTTTTACTAAAACACAATCAACTACTCCATCATAACACTTGATTAATCTATGAATAGTTAGATGTACAATCTATTTATTTCTACCAATAGAAATGACTGTTTGTTGAGTTGTGTAACCATATGATTAAATGACATGAGTTCGAGTATTCCATACCTCCAATTGTTATAAAACTAAAAATTAAATTATAAAAATTAAATTCTACTTTTTTATATACAACCTTAGTTTTTCTAATCATATAATAAAGTCTAACTTTTTATAAATAATTTTTATCTTTAAACATAAAATTTTACTATTAATAGCCAGTAGTTAGTTCATATGAATTAATTCCATTTTTGAACCCCAAGTATTAGATATATACAAATATATTATAGTTATTAGATCTAGTAAATTGTTGTAATCTTTAGAATATTGAGTTAGATTTTTATGTTTGGAATATTCATCTTGTCCCACGTTGTTAAAAATATGAGGAGTCATCAACATATTTATAAAAATATGCGTTACTTTCTTAACTACCAATTAATTTCGAGGTGAAACCTGATATTTGTAAGATGGTATAAAGTTTCATGTGGATTATTAGTTTCCATGTTTCATTTACCTACGGGTCATTTGAATTTCACTCAAGCAAACAAAAACTTAGACAGATATTTTGGTCCATAAATTTAGATCTAATTCAAGATAGTCTTCTCAATATATTATCATTTTGAGAGAGTGAATGTTGAAGATTCTCAGCTGTCACACATTAAAAAGATGAGAAATTTTCAACATCTTTATAAAAATATGGGCTATTTCTCTTAGTTCCGATTAATTTGCAGTCACTTTATATTATGTAATAGTTAGATCTAATGAATCTATAAAAATAAATAATTATTAGAGAAAACTTTAGGGTAGTTTTGGATACAACCTCACATCTAGATGGAACTGTTGAAAAAAAAGTTTTAAAAAATCCTCTGTAAAATCTTTTATAAAATCCCCTTAAATATTTGTTCGTTAATACTTTACTTCTATCATCCATAATCTATTAATTCAAACTAAATTTTTGTGAGACAATTTCTCATAACTCATATTTAAACGAGAATTTTATATTTATAATCAATCAGAATTTTTGTATTTATACAAGTTTTTGGCACAAGTCATGATAATCTTTCTATCTAATCAAGATTTTATCTTTCAAAACTCTTCAAAATTATTTTATCCCTCATTTCCAAAATCATTTATTCAAACACGCCTTTAAAATAATAATAATAATAATAATAACAATAATAATAATAATAAGGTAAATTGGGCTCGGTAGTCTAATTTCACAAAATAATTACAAATTAAGACAAATTTAAAAATATTTGACATCTATAGTCAAATATACAATATAAATAATATTCATCATATAGTATAATTAAGATATTAATATTAATTATACCATATAAAAAGTATTACTTTATACATATTTGATTATGGTCGCTAAATATATTTTTTTTGCCTAATATTGTAAATATTTTTTTAATTTTGGTCTATTCATGCAAAAACCCCTAATAATAATAATAATAATAATAAATAAATAAATAAATAAATAAATAAAATAATAATAATAATAATAATAATAATAATAATAATAATAATAATGGTGGTTGCCTTTTTTTAGACTGTGTTGCTTGGAAGCATTATCATTGATAGGGTTGCTTCATGTTTGGGCAAACAATCACTCTGTCTCTCTTATTCCTAAATTTTTTTCAGCAAATAATGCTTTTTACTGGGTAAATTATACCAAATATTCTTTATCTTTTTTAAATTTAAAAGTTTTGAACTTAAAATCTTTTTTGTATTTGTTACAAAAAGAATTCTTTGGTAGAAATTATTGTTGTAATAGAAACTTTTAACATTAGAGACAAGAATGAAACCCTACACAAGTTTGTTTGGTATCTAATCCATATCCAACTTTTTGTTCTTAAATTTATTGAGTAAACTTTTTGTTTTATAATTTAATCAATATTTGAATATAAAAATTGTTGGAAAAAAAATGTAAAAATTGTTGTAAACAACTCTCCCAGTGCTTTCAAATTATTAGTCTATGATCTCAAAAAAAAAATGTAATCATCAAATGCATATTAAAATACATATATGTTAAACTTTAAATGAAAAAGAAAAAATAAAAAACAAGACTTTACAAAATGCCCTTATCATATGTAGATTTTTTTTTTATCAAGTTTTTTTTTTCATGTTAAATGTATCCTTTAATTTTATTTAAGGTATTCTAACAAAATTTTCTGCCACATGGTTTAAAAAAAAAGATTTAAGAATATTTTAAACTACTTATATTTAACTTCAACATTCCAATAAACCCCATAAGTCAATAATTTAGCTTTTTTTTTAAGTCTAACAATTACAAGATAGAAGTTTTTTTATTATTTTTTGAAAACTACAACACAGAAGATTTCATCAACTTTGAAGTTGAAATAGGTGTCATATATGTTGTGTTATGTTTATATCTTTTGACATAATTTATTTGTCTTTATTTTATTTATAAATAATGCATAAAAATACGACTTATTCAAGCTCAATTAATTTTCTCAAATAATGCATGAAATACCATTATTCACCTTCAATTAATTTCGTACTAAAAAAAAATTAAAAAAAAATTAAAAAAAAACCTTCAATTAATTTCTTTTAATAATAAAATATTTCCTCACTCTCACAACTCACAATTATGTATATACTGTACAAGGCGGTGTTTGGTTTAGACAAAGAAGGACCCAAACCGTTGAAGATGTTTCTGATTGGGTCATTTCACAGATGCTAAATTATTTATTATAAATTGAATCGACAACAACCATATATTTAAAATATAGTACTTTATTATTTATTTATATATTTTTTAAAAAAAATTAAAAAAATCAACAATCAATTGATGATTGATAATTTGAATTCGTATTAGGTGTTTGTTTGTTAAATTTATAATAGATTTAAAATGAGTATTTACGAACTACTCTAAAAAATTAGGTTGAAATTTTTATTATCATTCAAAATAATTTTTTATTTTTATTATTAAAATTAATTCTTTATTTTTAACCACTCATAATGATTTCTAACAAAATAATTTCTCATTTTAACCACTCATTTTTTAATCAATCATCTTCAATATTATTTAAATTAATTCATTTTTAACCACTTAATTTTAATCATTCTCTTTTAACTATTAAAAAAATAACTACTCATTTCAAATTTATATCTAAATAAGCTATTCTACATAAAAGTCATATCCAAACGAATTTTTAGTTGAAATTATCAATTTCTAAGGGTGTGTTTGAGCACAAATTTGGTTATAATAAACGGAGGGTTATGCTAAACGATGATTTATGATAAGCGGTGGATATTATAAATGATGTTTGAGGGAGTACATGTTATTATACCATAGATTATAATAAACAATATTTGAGAGACGGATTATTGTTAACAAAGATAATATATATAAAGTTTAGATAAATAATGGACACGTAGATTTAGATAAACATGCATGCAGGTTAGATAACCACTAACTATAATTAACTATGGGTCAAACATATGTTAGATTATTATAACCAACCCCACACAAAAATAACTTTTCATTCAAAATCCCTCCTAAATATCTCGTGACATTAGTCGAGATGCGCTTTCTACGCGAAAACTAGCCCGAACAGTCACGTATATCAAAAATAAATAAATAAATAAATGATACTCCACCTTTTGGTTGTAAATATTTTATTGCCTTGTCCTTCCTCACAACTCAAAAATATATATTTATTATTCATCAACTTTGCCAATTTTTAATTTAGTCAATCTTAAAATCAACTAATTAGATGTTTGCAAGCCTCTGTGTGTATTTAAAATTTAAATTAGTATTAGCATTAATATCATTTGTATTTTCTACTACCAAAATAATATTATTTTAGTACCACATGATAATTAATTAGGATTAAAAAATTATTCAAACTTATTATCTCCCAAGTGATAAACACTTCAATTATATTTACATTGTCTTTTCAACAAATCTTAGAAGTTTGAGCCTTACACCCTCTTAATTACACTAGATCATGAAAATTGAGATAAGTTATTATTAGTATCATTAAGGCTTGTTAGTAACATTGTCTATAAAATTTATAATGGATCAAATTTAAACAAAATTACTCTTGAGCAGGTCAAGAATAACTCAAAATGAAAGAAAATTTTTGAATGGTCAAAATACTGATTGATTATTATTATTAATACTTTTTGTCTCAAACAATAATCTCGTGACAATAGTTTTAGAGATGAAGTCTCATATTATCGAATAGACAATATCATAAAATTAGAAAAATGAATTAATATTGACAAATTAAAAAATATGAAAATAACTATTCATGTATGAATGATGATTTTTTTTTCTCTTTCAAATCAGTTATTTAATTTACATCATCAAACAATTGTCCATGACAAATTCTATTTTTTAGATTTTTTTTTATCAAATTAAAGAGATTAAAATTTTAATTCATAAAATTATAATGAATAAATTCAACTTTTAAAATTATAATTTTATTTTATTTTATTTCTTTTTTTTAGTACAAAATTATAATTTTATTAGAGGAGGATCAAATTTATAATTTGTTATAAAATAATCTAACGATATACTAACTCGTAAGTAAATTTTAACATTAATTAATAAAATAATTTATTGCGAACCAAGAATATATTATGTAATTAATGGTTTTAGTTGCATTTTCTACTTAATCTACCTATTTCAAAATCAAACATTTTTAACATTTCAATTTAGTTTTTAAATAACGAAATCATTGGCTACATAATAAAATATTGATTAAGATGATAGATAAATAATATATTAATGAAGGGTTGTTTTGATCTTAACATAAAAATAATTTTAAACAAGAAAAAAAAACTAAGACACAAAAATTGAAATTGAACATAATTGAAATATCAAAGATAAGAATGTTCAATTTTAAATTATAAGAACCAGATAGTAAGGTTCTCATAAAATAATTTTTCAAATTTTTAATTGTGTACAAATAGGTTCACAAGTTTTAAAAATTCAAAACATGTTTGACACTACAATATTTGGATGTCAAAAAATGTAAAATTTAATTTTCTAGATTAGTAGCGCCATCAATTGAAATCTATCATATATTCATTTTCCAAAACCCTCCTAACTATTAGATCATTTCATGATAGGTTATTATTAACTGTTAAATATTATATTTAAGATTTTGCATTAAACATTAAACAATATCAAACCTAAACTTTTAGGGGAGTTTGCCTGTCATATTCAAAGAAGATTTAGATTGATGATTTACTAATTTTTCTTTGAAAAATTGCATCCAAACAAGTTTTTATAACTACTCAAAATAATTTTTCATTTCAAAACCACTCCTTCGTAATAACGTGCATTTCTCACTCTCTCAAAATAATTGATTTTTAATCACTTGTTTATAATATTCTTTTTTTAACTACTCAAAATAACTATTCATTTTACTCAAACTCCTAGAATCACATTTAAACAAGTATTTAATTACAACTCTCAATTTTTAATTAATGAAAATAATTTTTCAAACTAAATCCTCATCCAAACACCTCGTTAGATTCAATGTTTAAGTGAACTATTATTAGATAGAATACAGTTGAAACTCACATTTAAGAATTAAACCTAGAAATAATAATATGATTGATGATAGCGGTGTCCCATAGTGATATGAACAGCAAAGCCAATGAATGACAATTAAGAATGAGAAAAAGAAATTCCACAAAGAGATAATTAAGGGAAGGAAGATTAAACAAATCTCACTTGTAATGCAATCATTAGCAAAATAGTTTAACAAGAATTGGTATTTCTCTACGCCATCCAATTCCAATTCCAATTCCAAACCAACCACAAGAAGAAGAAGATGAAGATCAACCAGAATCTAAACCACCATGGTTTAATTTTGAAGATAAAGCAAATGGGAACGCCAGAATCAAAGTGATTGTAACATTCCCCATTTATTTCTTCCATTTTCACAAACCCATTTCCCTTTCTTTAACAACTTGAGGGTTCTTCATTTTCGAAGCTTCCCTTCTTTTTTTTCTCTGGTTTTTGCGAGTAATGAAGTCCTCTCTCTTCTGGGTTTCGGCTCATTAGATTCCAATGTGCTGATTGAGCTCGATTCATTCAACCCTTTTCTTGTAACACTGAAGATTAGTGGATTTGAAGGAAATGCAGAGCTATTTCACTCATAACAAGTATTTCATCTCCTTTTTACTTGATTTTCATCGGCTGGGGATTTCTTCGTTTCTGTGGGCAATGCGGGTTCATTGACCCATCTGGGTTTTTGTTCTTCTTTGGGAAACTGAGAGAGAATGGGGCATTTTGCTTCTCTTCACATTTTCTTTCTGATCTCTGCAATTCTGATTGTGACCACTCATTCCTTTGCTTCCAATGAAGGTACATGAACTTTTCTGCTAGATCTTGATCTTTTCATGGTGTATTTTGTTGATTTGTTGAGTTGGGTAATTTCAAGAG
Source organism: Sicyos baderoa (assembly GCA_037832685.1). Classification (NCBI taxonomy): domain Eukaryota; kingdom Viridiplantae; phylum Streptophyta; class Magnoliopsida; order Cucurbitales; family Cucurbitaceae; genus Sicyos; species Sicyos baderoa. The sequence goes on from JBBMEF010000023.1 coordinate 9,318,328, forward strand.
ATGATTTGCTTAGTTTTGTTCATAAATGGTAAGTGAAAATAAAAGGGTCTGAGCAAATCCTGTGTTGTGAACTGATACAGAGTTCTAGGGTGTTGATTAAGTAGTGGGATCTAATTATGCTGCTAATTTGGCATTTAGATCAAAGTTTTCTCTATTTGCTTGGTTATGTTTCTATATCTGGTTCATGTCTATATGAATATGTTAAGCAGAAAGATGAAGCTCTTACACTTATGTATATAGCCTGTGACTGGTATGTTCTTGGTTTTTTACTTTTCTTCAGTGTTAGCTCTCAAAACCTTCAAAGATCACATATATGAGGACCCGAAACGAGTTTTTTCAAGTTGGAATTTACAAGTTGAAAATCCTTGTAACTGGTCTGGGATTGCCTGTTCTCCAGATGGAGGCCATGTTATAAAGCTGTAAGTTTCTTCTGTTTTGTGGCTCTTTTTCTCTACTTTTGCTCTGTGTCCAGCTATTTTAGCTTAAATCTACGACCCCGCGTTGGGTTCGATGTTGCAGTGACCTTTCTGGAGCATTGCTGAAAGGATCTCTAGCACCAAGCTTGGGCCAACTCAGCTTCCTGCAAGAGCTGTATCTTCTTGGCAACAATCTGATTGGAACAATCCCCAAGGAGCTGGGGTTATTAAAGAAACTTAAGGTCCTTGATTTGGGGATGAATCAACTTTCAGGACCTATCCCTTCAGAGATTGGGAGTTTAACAGATATTCTGAAAATGTAAAAGCAAAACCCTTTATTTTTCTTTTGAATTTGCTTCTCCATGAGATTTTTCTCACTGCTCTTAGTTTTCCTGTTTGTCGTGGCAGTAACTTCGGATCGAACGGATTTACCGGGAAGCTACCCCCTGAGCTGGGTAATTTGAGATATCTTAGAGAGCTTAGGTTGGATAGGAATAAACTTCAAGGGCCAATTCCTGATGGTGACAGTTTAGAGTATATATCAAATATGCATAGAATGTAAGTTCTTACATGTGTAATGATTTAGCAGTTGGGATAGTATGTGCTTTGAATTATACAATTCTTTGTAGACTAAACAATTTCACCTAAAGGGAGATGCAAATTATAGGGAAGAAAAGAAATTCTTTCATCTAAAGCCAACCAAATTAGAGATTAAAAAAAGTATACCAGATGAGCAAAAGAGAAGGCCAGAAGAAAACCAATGTTTAATCTATTGCGCCGGCCTCGCTATTTCCTTGAAGATCCATTAGTTTCTCTCTTTTCAGATTTCTCTTAACAAGGCTGCAAATTACTGAACCAAATAATTATGGCCTCACCTATGAAAATTCCCAATGATCATTTGGCAAACTCTTCAATGCTCTCTGGAGCACACTCCTACAGTATAGGAAGGGCCAAGATTTTGCACCATAAGTTCGTGGTCAATAGCCGCAATCGGCATGGCTTATGAACATAAGTGCATTGATTTATACAATGTGGAGTAAATATAGTTCAATGTCCTCAGTTATGAGTCTTATGACTATGATTACCACCAGAAGGTTTGTTAGGTCCCCAAAACAATTTTATTTTGTTTCCCCTTCAAAGTTTGAGAGGCCTGCATGAGAACTTGATTCAAGGTTTTAGGTATCTTCTTTCAACAATTTATTTTCATGATCTGTACCTCATCTCCTGACTTCACTTTTCAGGTATGCTTCTAATGCAACTGGCTTTTGTCACTCAACTGAGCTCAAGTTTGCAGATTTTTCATACAATTTCTTTGTTGGGAAAATACCCAAGTGCTTGGACTATCTTCCAAGGTAACCTATCCTAGTTTTTCTTTCGTCATGGATTCTATTTATTTTATTCCTTTTCTATTGCTGATTACATCCTGTAAGGTACAGGCCAAGTTTTCGAGGGAACTGCCTTCAATACAATGATCCTAAACAGAGAGCTGCAGCTCAATGTGGTAAGATTGACATTCTTTTTTTTACTGGATTCATTTATTCTTTCTACTCTTTTGAACATTGGAAACCTACTAAATATTGTTTTATATTTTAGTATTGAGCTTTTATGTAATTTGGGTTAAATGATGTATTAAAGGTTTTGTGGGAGGTGTACTATATAAATTCAAAGTTTTGTTCTACTTTGTTGAACATTTGTATCCTCATCTCTCAATAAAACAATTTCTCTTATCTGTCTGTGAATGTAGCTAATACAGTGTTTGTGAATCACGTAGATCTATGGGTTCTTTGTCTTGCATTTTCATTTTTTTTTTATTGTTGTTTACCATTTTTACAAAACAACAAAAAAAGAAAGAAAAAAAAAACAAACAGATGGAAGAGTGAGGGAAGATAAAAGAAATCTCCCGCTAATTTGTTTATTGTGTAAGGTTTACTGAAGGAACTGGGGGTAATAGCTTTTTTGCTATTTGTAAAACCACAAATGATATTTAGGTAAGAAATCTGGCATCCATAGAACTTAATCCAAATATATTTATACATAAAGCTCGTATGAATAAACGATCTTCTCATTGTTTCCTTAAGTTTCTATTGAGGGAATTTTGTAGACCAATATTTTGAAGAACGCACTAAATACAACTACTTCAGCTCTTTTGAGTTGTTGATCCAATATGTTTTTGTTTTGGTTTTTGAGCTAAAGGGGAAATGCCCCAAGGAAATAGTTTGTGGAGGGCCAAGGTATGATATATTAAGAGCAAATACTCTACTTGAGTACTCCCTAGAAAGTACCTAGTACATGCTTTCTATCATTTTGTGAAAATAATTAAGAGGAATAATTTCTGTATATTATTCATTTAGAGGAGGGTTTCTTAAATAGAGAAACCC
>JBBMEF010000023.1:9329602-9366108 GCA_037832685.1 Sicyos baderoa
GCGTGTCTCCCACCCACGCGACGACCCCAGTTTGCAATTATTTTGCATCCTTGACCCGTTTTTGCCATTTTTTTTTTCTAACCCTAGGTTGCAAAAAAATCCGAATAATAATTATGAGAACTATTATTTTTATTTGGAGTGAAGAAAAATAAAACAATAAATAATAATGAAAAATAGTTACGAAAAAATAGAAAGTAGTTGTGAAGAAAAATGAGTATGGAAAATGTGATAAGGACAAAATGATTTTCAATGGCCCAAACACATAGAATCATCCTTATCAAAACGCTATGTAAGTCATCTTAACAGAGCAGGTATTGTGAAGGAAAGGTGTGATGAAGGACTAACTTCCAATTAAGTAGAAAATAAAAAGTGAAATAGTAAAGAAAAAATGGGATATATTATAATGAAACATTTTGAGGCCCCATCACACATTTTGTTGTACTGTTCTTAGGGTGACACATTATTTGCAGCAACACAACATGACATTATTTGGAGTACTAAAGCTGAAATAATAGAGATGAGAATCTTATACCTGATGTTTTTTATTTTGTAAATTTGATTAATAACTTAAATGTTTTCTTAACAAAGCTGTAAAAGGCAGTGTGAAGAAATTATGAGTTGAGTTTTGAGAGTAGAAATGAAATCAATGAATGAGAAACAAAGGCTAAAAAAAAAGAAAATCCCTTAATTTATAATTATAATAGAAGCAGTAGTTAGTAGTTAATAATGAAGAATCAATGAGTAATTATCTCTCCTTCCCTGCATGTCCCCACATCAACACTCAACACTGATCCTTCCTTCTCCATTCCCATCACTCTGCAACAATTCCTTCTTGGAGCCTAACAACAACAACAACAAATATTAATTCATTTATTTTTATTTTTCCAATCAAACATTGAATTTACTATAATCTATCAACTAATTCAAGTCCCATTTAATAAATAAAGTATGTTTTTGAAAAACAGAAAAGAAAATTAGTTAAATATGTTTTTTAAAAACGAAAACCATATTGAAAAATGGTAAGAAAACATACAAAATTTTGGCAGAAAGAAAACAAAATCGCCATCAAACGAAGCCTAAACTTTTGAGTTTAATAGTGTCGCATAATCGAAGTACTCACAGAATCCCAAAGACTGGGGTTAGGCTTCTTAAACACCTTGACCATATGAAGCACAGCAGGATCAGCCATCTTCCATTTGCAAAACGGATGAGCCACGCGGTCTCTCAAATACTCACTCGTCGTAAAGCCTGTCGAAGAGTTGAACGTTGCATTCGAAAAGTAGAAGATGAAGGGCATCTGGCACGGGTTTCTCGTAACAGGGCGGGTGTTGAATGTGTAGGCAGTGTAATCGGCTTTCCGATACCAATTCAAGAACGTCCTCGAAGGAATTTCGAGCTCTCGAGGCGAGAAAAAGCCTCGGAATATTTGGACTGTGAAGCCCCAGGAGACGGAGATGGTCCAGCCCTTGGCTCGGTCATAGCAGATGGATTGCTGCATCAGGGCTGCAGAGTCTAGCCGCATTGGAATGAAGAGCCGACGGAGAGCTTCGAGTCTTGTGACGTCGGGGAAGATGGGCTCGACAATGTCGAGGTGGTGGAGGGATACTAATGGTGTCACCGGATGTGCTGCTAGTAGGCCGAATAGGTTGCCGTATACGTCGCACTGATTCGGAAGTTCGGCCGAAAAGAAACAGCGCGAAGTGTGTTAGTATTTGTGTTATGTATCTACTTTGTTATGATTTAACTTCATAAGGACAATGTGGGTTCCTACAAAACTCTTGGATGTTTCACAATAAGATAAAGTGTGCTTTCCTACAAACTCTTGTTTGGTAATTTATGAAAATTAAGCATAAGAATACTATTTTGATATATGATTTTTCTTGTTTTCCTATAATTACTTGCAAATGATATATGGTAAAATTGAAACAGATTAGTACTAAACAAAAAAAATAGAAACCTGATGAAAGCCAAGTTCCTTAGTGAGAGGAACACCAAGCTCAGTCATACAAGCCTGAATCCGATCATCGGAGCCATAGAGGCCCGGATACCTCTCCAAACACCCCTCCATCATCCTCTCCACCGCCACGGCCAACGGATAACTCACGGCGACCCCTCCCCCGCCGTAAGCCATCCCGTACGACATCCGTATGTTCTGCAAGTGACTCTCCGACGAGCTCCCCACATAGTAAAACCCCTTGTGATCATACTTCCCCAGCACCCTCACCAAGTTCTCCCCAACGAACACCGTGTCGTCGTCCCCCATCACCACCCACCTCACGTTCTCCGCCCCTAGCCGCACCGTCTCCGCCACCACCCTCGCTATCCGCCTCCCCACACTCCCCCCCTCCTCCTCCGACACCACCACCGGGGGCAGCATTCCCGACTCCTCCTCCTCCACCGCCACCGCCTCGTCCATCCACACCACCCCCCGCATCCTGCCCGGCTCGAACCACAGCTTCACGTACTCCTTCCTCTTCTCCCACACCTTCGCGGACGACGCGATCGCGAACACTATGTCTTGGATCTCTGTTTTCTGGTGGGGCTTCTGTGGGAACTTTGGGAGTGTTTGGTTTCTGGGCTTGGATGAGATTTTGATGGGTTTAATGTTGTCTGGGCAGGGGGTGTTTGGGGAGAGGAGTTTGAGGGTGTAGGTGGTCATGTATGTGATGGACAGGAACAGGAGTAGGGAGATTAGGAGTTTTGGGAGTGATCGGAATTGAGTGGCGGCGGCGGCCGGTGACGGAGATGGGAGGGGGGATTTCATGTGATTTCAGAGGAGGTAATTTGTTTTTTGTTTTTTTTTTTTTTTTTTCATTTTGGGGAATGGGATTTTGTTTGTAAATTGTGGAAGTTGTAGAGTTTAATGGAAACGTGGATGGATGTGGGGATGTATTCATTTATTTGAAGACATGTCAAATTTGTTGGTTTTGTTGTGACCTTGGAGTTTGTATGTAGTTTCAAATTGTTGGCGTTTACTGATTTTTTCTTGTTAATTAATGACGTGATATAACTTGAAAAGGACGTTGGATAAATAACAATTCAAATATGATTATCATAGGTGTTGAACGGGTTATTTTGTTTGATGTTAATCTATTTTAATTATATGATCACAAATGTAATTGTGTTCTTTATGTGGGGTTTGTTGATCCCCTACTTCCAATTTGTATTTTTTGTGAGAACAGGTAGGAAAGGAAAATGTGAATGATTACGAGAAAATGAAAATATGAATAAAAATAATTGTTGAGAAAATAATTATTTGTCTTTAGAAGAAAAAGAATTCTTATAAGAGAATGAATATTTAATATTTATGTTTTAGTGAAGATAATGATTGTGGAAAAAATAAAACAATAAATATGATTATGGAAGATAGTGGGGTAGGCAAATTACCGAACTACACTTAAACCCTTGTGTTCATCCCTTCCCCTCATGTGTATGATTGTCGTATCTGCTGACCTTTGTGTTGTAATTGAGTCTCGTTAACTTTTACATTTTATGTTTGTTTACATGGCTTTTTTAGGTATCAATTTGGATATTTTTGTTTTTGTTCTTCAAAAGGTAAAAAAACAAATTTATGATTGTTTTTTTTTGTTATATCATTATTGTAATGGTAGAAGAATTAAAAGATTGGAGTACAATGTCGATTGATCAACTCATGAGTACTTTGCAAGCTCATGAAGAGAAGCTTCTCAAGAAAAACAAACAAACAACTAATCAACTTTTCAAATCAAAGTTGCAGTTAAAAGATTAAAAAAAACAAAAAGTAATCAAGAGGATATGGTCAAAATCGTAGACATGACTACATTAGAGAACGAGGTAAAGAAAATTTCAATTAAAAAAAAATCGATGAGAGTATATATTTTGGAGTTAGATTCATCCTAGACATGACACATGAGATTTGTGCATTCAAACTTTGATGGCCTTTGACTACTAGTAAGGAAGGATATGGTGAAAATGTTTGTCATATGTAAAACATCCACATCAATTTTGTGAAGGTTGTCTTTTTGGAAAACAATCATTCACAAAAATCAAGAGCATAGAGATTATTAGAGCTTGTTTACACTAATCGTTGTAGACCGATCAAACCAAGTTCTTTTGATAAGAATAAATATTTTTTATTATTTATTGATGATTTTAGCTAAAAAATTTGGATATATTTTGTTAAGGATGTTGTTTTTCTAGAAAAGGATAGTCAAGTTAAGTATGTAAAAACAAAAGATCAAATTATTGATAGAGTAAAACTCTCCTGCACATGTATGTATGGGAGAGTCCTACATTTTGGTTATGTGGCACCATTGGTGCCACAAAATTAATTCCACTACTTTTAAATATTTTTATCAATACAAGTAATTTTCGTGGCACCCAATGATGCCACATAACTAAAATGTAAGGCTTCCATATACATGCATGTATAGGGAGTTTTACTCTTATCGATATCTTTACAAAAGTACTCAAAGTTCATGTGTTTAACAAGTTGATTTAGAATTTGTGGAAAAACATGTTTAAGAGGAAATGTTGAAAACTAAACATGTTTTACGGTTAGAAAAATTCATGAGTTAGAATTTATGGAATAAGTTTTGCATTTTAAAGTTGAGGGAGTTATGCATATATCAAAATTATTAGGTAAGTTATTGAGTAAGAGGTTAGATCTAGATATGAATTATAGATCTAGATCTTTCCATGTAATCTTGTAAATAAGATGTATTGTATGAGTTGAGACATCAAACACCAAATATCAAATAAAGCAAGTGAGCTTAAAAAAAAGTGTGAACCAAATTTTTAGCTTCTTCGCTAAAATTATTCTTGTCAACTAATCCTTATTTGATTCTTTATTTTGTTAGTGTTTTCCAACAACTTAAAATCATTTTTAGTACAACATTATTTAAAGGTTGAAAATATCGAATATGCAAACTTCTAGATTAAGAATATATGACAATATTATTCGGCTAAATCTACGTTAACACTTAAGATCAATATTTTGTTTTTTTCCATTATAAATTGGGGAACGAAGAAGATAACAAACTAAATAGGTGTCCTACCTAGTGTTAAAGTGAATTGCTACCGAACCTTTTAAATCAATATTAATTGGAGAGGAAATTGATATAGTTAGAAAAATTCTAATAAATTAGTTATTCTAATAAAATAATTACAAACATAGTCAAATGTTAAAATATTCATAATTCTAAATACATATATCAATATTGTGTTATTTTTTTTTGTGTTATTAATACTCATTAATATTATAGATTAATAAGGATTATGTATGATTAATTAATATTAATCATACATAATATTAAAGTGACTATAAGGTTATGGGTTTTTTTTTTTTTTTTTTTTTTAAATGACTATATTTATAATTATTTTATGAATTTAACTATTCTTATACGTTTCCCATATAGTTATAAAGTTGGTCCATACATAAGATCTTGATCATGATAATATAATAAATTATTATTCAACCTAAAAGTTTATCCTCACTATTTCAAAATCGTATAGTAATTTTTCTAAGGTAGTACATTAGTCATAGTTGTTGTTTTTTTTTTTTAAATTACCTTAATTAGTTGTTAATGGTTCACTTTCATCTTAAATAGAAGTTACTCTTATTATATTATATAATTTGGTTGTCACTCCAAACACACTCTTAATAAATAAATAAAAGTAAAAATGATAATTTCAAAGCATAAACTTTGAAAGTTTGAAGTAATAATTGAGTAGCAAAAATCTCAACATGATTCATCTCCAACTCTAGCGTTCAACTAAATGAAACTACTCTTCCATTTCCTAACAATTTTTCTTCATCGATCAGTCAAACTTCACTGCTACAACATCAAGCTAGCTATTGAATACCAAGTTTAGATTTTTATTTATTATTATTATTATTTTTAGTTTAGAGAAGATAATTTTGAATCCATAACTTTTTAATCATGAGAATACATTGATGCGACTGAACTATTCATGTTTTACCTAAGCTTAAATCTTGTAATAACTAATACATGAAAATATATGATATATTGAGGAACATTAATGTATTTTCATAATATTCATAAATAATATGATAAATATATGTGAACGTTATTATTTAATTATTCGTCAATGTACAAATAAAAAAATAATTCGTCAATATTAATATTTTAATAATGTCTCCAAAAATGTGTCCATGTTTTAATCCAATGTGATTCCACAAAACAAATTTGTATGTGGAGATTTAGAAAAAGATAAGACAAAAACACTTGAGAATGACAAAAGGCAACACAAACCCATTTGTGAAGCAATTCTAGTCTCTTTTTTAAATCCCATGTATTGTATTGGCATTCAAGGCAGCCCCTTTATTCCCCTCCCCAATCTTTATTTTTTATAATATATAAACCCCATCTGTTCTAACACCCTCCTTCAACTCATTACCAAGCACTTCCTCTTCCTCTTTCACTTCCACTCCAATGGCACATTCATACGAAAAGCCCACCCGCTCCTCCGTCGACGACAACGAGACAAAGCATCGAGAGTTCGACCACGGGGTTAGAGACATGGTCTCCACCCTCACTAGTCGCTTGGGATTGATTCGAAAAGGAGGTACTAGTGCATATAATTAGTAGTAATTTTGTAAGAACCATCTCATAATTGGGGTATATGTCAATATTGCTCCTAGATTTTAATTTTTAGTTGTTATTTTGAATTGATGAGGGAGAGTTTTAATACCTTTATTTATGGAGGGTTAAGTTTTCTTTTAAGGCTAAAATGTCATGCATCCTGACCCATAAGCATTTCATTTTGATTCGTGAACTTTAAAATGTCAAATTTTAGTAGTATATTTCGGAGACGGCTTAGAATTGGTTTTTGAGACATGTTTCCATTGCATCACAATAGGTTCAGCCAACCACCACGAAGTCACGGACGACCAAGGCTCAAGCGTCATCACACTCGCCGGGACAAACACCGGCGCCACCATGCGCGCCGAGTTGAACGGAAAGACCAAGAAGCTCGAGGATGCAGATGAGGACGAGAACGAATCCCTCACGTCCTACATCAACAGCAACTTCCAAGCCATCAACAACTCGATCATGTTCGGCGGGAGCTACAGCAGCAACGACCCCGGAGTTCACATGGACATCTCCGATCTCGGCGAAGAAGGCCACAAGGGAGAGAAAGGAGGAGAAAAGGGCAAGAAAGTTCACAAGGAAAATGATGAGTCCAGTGGCTGGTTTACATCCACCAAAGTTGGAGAGTAATCATAAAAACATATATATGTATGTTATGTGTTTTATCCATGAAGTATAATAATACTATTATTATTATGTACTAAAGAAGAGATTTCCCTTGGAATTTTTCCACTCTTAAAAGGTTAATAAACGGATTAATTATTTGTTCAAGTGTTGATCTAATTAAATTCATGACTGCCTATTGATTTAATTTTTTGGGTTGATTGAGTAATGTTATGAAACGGAAACCAAAACAATTGATAATCGAAGATAAATAAACGTAAAGAGAAGAGAAAAGCAGGAAAAAAACACACAGATTCACGTGGTTCACCAACGTTGGGTTGACTAGTCCACAGGCGGAGAAGGAGAACCAGTTTTATTCAGAGAGGCGAATTACACAGACAAATGTCATAAAAAAATGGCTAGGGTTTTAGTTGAGCTTATATATGTGTGCTCTAATTAAAATCAATTACATAATGCATAATTACAAAATTTGCCACGGGGGCGCTGCCCCCGCACCCCCGACTACTCATCGTAGGGTAAAAGACTCGTTCAAGACATAATGCAACAAGTAAAAATGAATTAATTATTATATTGTCCTTGTTAGAGCTTATGTTTTTTGCAATGTTCACAAAAGCTTGTCTTGAAACTTAGAAAGTAATGTATATGAATCTTTTCAAATCTAAAGTTGGACAATAATTATCTCATTGTGGGATGCTAATAATTAAGTTGTAATTCTTCTGCCAAAAGGGTATTACTCTATTGGCATCATGTATTACATAGTTAACTCTCTAATAATGGGTTTGAATTTTGAATGTTGTTAAATTAAAAAAAAAAAGTTGTTGTTAACTCTACTTAATTCATTGCTTGATTAATATAAAAAAATGATAAATATGTGATTTGTTATATATTATTATAAAAAATGCCAAGCAAGGTAATAGGGAATAATAACGTGGGGTAGGGATGCTTCTTACTACGTGTGATTCTATTGACTATAATAATTTGTAAAGTTCTCAAATAAATGAGAGTAAAATAAAAAATATTAAATTTTATGATTTAACTTGTGATTATGATGTGTTGAACTTAGAGATGTCCACGGGACGAGACGGGGGCGGGGCGGGGCCGGGGAATGTCTTCTCCGTCCCCATCCCCCGCCACCAAAATCATTTCCCATCCCCGCGAAATTTACCGTTTTTTTTCGCGAGGATGGGGACGGGGATTCACCGCGGGGAATTGGCGGGGATCGGGTTCTCCGCGGTGAAAAATTAACGGTTTTATTTTAATTATTTCTTTTTATACTCTTACTTTTTATAACTTTTTTTAATAATATTTTCAAATAGTTATTTTTTCATAAAAAATATACATTAGTTTCAATTAGATAACTAATTATTGGAAATAAATATGCATTCCAATAAATATTTCTACAAAAAAAATACTATAACTAAATAAAATTAGTAAAAAGTGGGAAAAATTATATTTTTAAAATAAAAAAAAATGTAAACGGGGCGGGGATCGGGGAAACGGGAATGGGGAATACATTCCCCGTCCCCGTCCCCATTTACATTGCGGGGATTTTTTCATCCCTACCCACTCCCTCATTCACCGCCTAAACGGGGATTCATCGCCCCGTTCGGGACGGGTCCCTACGGGGCCCGGCCCCACGAAAAAATGAACATCTCTAGTTGAACTCTTATTTGATAAGTGAATATTAAAATATCAAAATAAAAATGTTTAATTTTGAAACATATAAATCAAATCGAAACTAATATCATATAAGCCTACGAACTAAAAAAATAATTTTTGCTAGAATAAAATATACTTTTAGGAAAGAATTGAAATCAATAATCAATAATAAAGATATGGAGACAACACACAAAAAATTATAGGTAGATGAGAAAACTCTTTTTTTCTTTATGAAATCGTAAAAAATACAAGACATTTGTGATGAGGGATTGGACTATTCTTAAACTTGTCTAGAAAATATCATGTTTTTTCTCTTAAACCTCCCACTCACCACATATAGGTTTAATATTTTTGAACTTAACGACTCGTGCTTGTTTTTTTTGTTTTTTACTTCTTGTTTGTTTTTTGTAATAACAAACGAAAATATATTTAATAATTATTTATGTTTATTGTTTCTTAAAAAAAAAAAAAACAGAAACAAAGTTGATTGATAACTGTTTGTTGTTATTTTTAAATTTTCTATTTGGCTTCAGCCATCCTATTACAAAATATCTTACATTGAGATATTTTTATAAACCCTATCGAAGAGATCAAACAATTGATATCAATTATTATATTGTTGAATTCAAAAAAAATCTAGAAAATCGTCATTAATAGACTTTATAACCTTTGAAACATCAGATTCCATCACAATTTGGGAAAGCCACTAAATCTTCGACCGAACAATTTGTTTGAACCATTCTCAAACAACTAATCCCTCAAAGAACTTTTAACAGATAAGTTCTTTATCTCAGACCTCGATCCAACTAGTTTTGGATACTCTTTTCAATCACGAACAATCTAGTCAATCTCACCTTCTCTATCAACAGATGAAATGCCAAAGTTTCTAAAATTTTATAAACTCCAACTAATAATGATAGCTTTGAATTGCTCATCCTTTACAACTTTAAGAGATATTCCTTCCAAGAAATCAATTCCTTATAAAAAACCACGAAAAAACATACTTCCATGCCTCGACTGAGACTTTACAATCTTCGTTTCTTGACCCTTGTCGCACAAATGACAAGTCACATTAATATCAATCCCTCTACACTAGTACAAGCCCCAATCTAGTAAAAAAGACATGTATCTAATTAGATTAAAAACATTCCCAATTAACTTATTAAGTTCAAATGATTTTTGGGCTAAAATGGGTTTTAGAAGAAAAGATCAAATTTTGGAGTGGAAAAAAAAGCCAAAGTGTAGGGTGGTCATGTCGGTGGGTACAAAGGAGAATGGTGGACCAAACCCACAGGCTTACAGCGAGCAATGGAGAAAGCGATTGTCGAAAAAGATTCGAGAAAGAATATCAATAAATTATTTCATTCTTTCATTTTCTATTATTATTATTATTATCTCTCTAATCCCAATCTCAAAGCTCTCAAATTTCCCCTTCATTGACAAACAGATGCAAAGTTAAGATCTTGGGCGACCCTTTCTTTGTTTCAATTCTCAGGGAGACTTGTAAGTCTTCATTTTGTTTTTTGAATCATTCAAGGGTCAGCAATTGTTTTGCTTCATTCTCTTTTTGACTGCCTGCTTTTGCTTTTGATTTGTTCAAAGTGGTTTATTGGGTTGGTCTCGGGTTCGAAATCTACGAGTGGGCTTAATTGTTGAATCCGGACGTTGGGAGGGGTGCGGGTGTTGCGGGTACGTAGTGGGGCGAAGTTCTAATTCTCGGTTATCAAAAACTAAAGTTTGTGGGATAGGCTTTATTAAAGCACATATGTATTCTTGCTTCTTCTCATGCTATATCATCATTTTGATGCAAAAATGAGATAGAAAAGGAAAAGTGCTTTTTTGGGTTGTTATCAAGTTAACCCAGATGGGAATTGTTGCTCATCTTTGCCTTTTGGGTTCAAATGCTGGAATGTGTCATATCATATATTGCTTATCCTGATCCACTTTTTTTCATTATTTTGTTCTATTGCTTCAGCATATTGTTGGTATGAGAATTTTGTTCCTCAACAAAGCTTTTAATTGTTTATGTGTGACTGTCTCCATCTGTGAATCTGTGATTATTAATTGCATCCTGTTTTCAGTAATGATACATTACTATTCTAGCTTACTTGTCCCCAAGGGGTTGACGCAGTTGCTGGAAGACTTAGGCTTTGAAGGTGTGCTCCCCTCAAGGTTCCAGGTTCGAAACTCACTTGTGAGTTGTGACATTAATTTGTAGACACTTTCCGTGCCTCCATTCCTTCTATGTCGGTGTCTGGCCTAGGGACGGCTGTGGTTACCCATATTTCAAAAAAAAAAAAATTATTCTAGCTTACTTGTAATTTCTACTTTATAGGATCTCAATTGGCCTTCTGGTGGATGTATACTCTGGAAAAGTCTATTAATTTTAAGTCTCTAACATACCCATTACTGTTAGAGATGATTTGAGCTTTGTTAGGGATGTCTTCATTGTTACCCTAAACTTGATATTTCATAATACTTTGTATAATTGTGGGATAGATATCATTTGGTGGAAGGACAAGCTTGAATTGGGATGGGAAGCTGGATGGATGTTAGGAACCGTGCTCACTTCTACTGATTAGAGAACTTCGTTTTGTTATAGTAGGATGGGTAGTGGGTGTTCGAATCTCTCACGGTGCTGTTTGACTTCAGATCATAACAAGCCTGGTCCAGACCTCCAGGATGTCGGTAAGCGGAACTTACTGTTCTAGTTGGATGCTTATGCACGACCACACCGCGAAAAGCAATTACTATATTAGAACGTTTTCTGTTGCAGAAAATGAAGGGAGCAGTGACCTTGACATACCGGCATTTCGTGAATACACCATTGAGCAACTAAGGATAGCTACATCTGGGTTTGCTGTTGAGAATATAGTTTCAGAACATGGAGAAAAGGCTCCAAATGTTGTTTATAAGGGGAAGCTTGAGAATCAAAAAAGAATTGCTGTCAAACGGTTCAACAGATCAGCTTGGCCCGATGCTAGGCAATTTCTGGTACACTTATATTTAGGAACATTTGTACAAGCATGGCCAACTGTATATCTTTCATTAAGATTACATGCAAAATCATGCTGTACACCTTATAAGGTTTTCAGTAAGTTGTATAAATGACACAAAGAAATGCTAAATTATTCTTCCATGTTTGACTTTATAATAATGTGGTATAGATGCAGTAAATGATTTAACTTATTAAGACAACCTTACACATTTGATTTTATAATTTGGTAGTCTTGAAAAATACTGGATAAGTATTTGAATTATATTGATTTTGTTTTGAACATGTGTATTTGGCCTTTTTGCTTCCTCATATGGAAATTCTGTTATATACTACCAAATTTTACTTCTTTCAATTTCAGGAAGAAGCTAAGAATGTTGGTCAGCTTCGAAATCTTAGGTTGGCAAATTTGCTTGGTTGTTGCTGTGAAGGTGACGAGCGGTTGCTAATTGCAGAATATATGCCAAATGAGACATTGGCAAAGCACTTGTTTCATTGTAAGTGTAGTAGACTGTGGAATTTTTTTTTTTTTTTATATCCCGTATTCGTGACTGTCCGGGCCAGCTTTCGCATACCTCGACTAATGTCACGGAACATACCGCCTGACCCTAAAACATTTGGATGTCAAGGAAACCCGTAGGAAATTAATTCCTAGGTAGGTGACCACCATGGATTGAACTCATCACCTTATGCACTCTAAGACTCTCATTGACCAATTGAGCCACTCCATGATGGTTAGACTGTAGAATTATTAATGTTTTGGTCTCCTTGAGTTACCTATTTTTTATGATTTGCATTCCTTTGAATTTCTGGCATGGAGCTGAGTTACATGTTCATTGAACACGTATTGTTTGTATGTTCCCCATGGTTAGTGATTGTAAATGTGAATGAATTTTTTTGGCCTTTTCTTTTGTCATTCTTTTTTTTATACAAAAAACGAAAACATCTTCGAATGAAAGGGTTAACGAGAGCTGTCCCCAAGGGGTGGTAGAGTGGTTGGAGGCTTGGGCTTTGAAGGTATGCTCCCTTCGAGGTCTCAGGTTCGAAATTCACCTGTGACATACTCCTTCGATGTCTCCGGTGCCTGGCCTAGGGACAGGCGTGGTTACCTTATTTCAAAAAAAGAAAGGGTTAAAGAGGAGAGGAACAAGTTCCGAGCCTTTTTTAATACGAGATAATACGGAAAAAAGTTTTTTTTTGTCATCCTACATTCCTATTATTTTGATGTATAGTACTTCTTGCTGGTCATTGGGTGAATCACCAGCATGGGCCTGTTGGTGCTATTTTTATAACTATCATTGACCTACTAGTTCAGGTAAACTTGTGAAAGAGGAATACTTTCCTCTTTATGAATAAGGAGGCAGAGACCCTTCACTCCTGTTGGTGCCACAAAAAAATTGTTTCAACAATATTAAAAGAAAGAGGAAAAAAAATGTGATAGGTTTGGGCCTTAAGGAGTATTATGAATAGATTAGGGACATTTATGCAATTAGTTAGATAGTTAGTTAGTCCCTTAGGTTATATAAGATGTACTCTTCTCCTTAATCAATAGAACTTGAATATTCATTTGACTAGAGTCATAGAGGGAGGGACCTTAGATAGAGCAAGAATCTATCAAAATTTGTGGCACCAAGAGGTGCCACATATGCCTTAAGGATGGTCTGCCTTCTTATTCATTAGGAGGCAAGTATTTCTCCTTATGAAATTCTTGCAGAGTTCTTCCGTGCATGGTTGTGTTGTTTACATTGTTAGGAGCTCTCAAAAGCTTTCTACATTTTAAAGTGCTGAAAGACTTTGCCATTTGGCAATAATTGAAGACATGCCATTATTGCTTATCTGTTTTCCATATGTCTACATCCTCTCCTGTTGAATGATGATATAGAGGGTCAATATTTTATAATGTGAAGTTTAATAGGGTACTTACTCAGGGGATTCACAACCTCTGAAGTGGGCCATGCGGTTAAGAGTGGCCTTATTTATTGCACAAGCTTTGGAGTATTGTACAAGTAAAGGGCGCGCCCTATATCATGATCTCAATGCCTATAGAGTTGTTTTTGATGATGTGAGCTTTTTCAAAATTTGTACAAACTTTTGTTATCTCCTTATTTTTATGGGGTGATGAACCTGGTGGTTGGTTCTGTGTAAAATGTTGATATCTTCTCTCAGGATGGAAACCCCAGGCTTTCATGTTTTGGTATGATGAAGAACAGCAGAGATGGAAAAAGTTACAGTACGAATTTGGCGTTTTGTCCTCCTGAGTATCTTAAAACAGGTGCACCCTTTGGACCTTATTCAGTGGCCCAGGTTGTTTTGTTGTCTTTTTACTATTGATGAGTTAATAAAGTCATTATATATATGTGGTGACTCGAGTTTCTTGTTTTTCTGTTTCTAACTTTATGATGCTTCCATAGCTTGATCCTCTTGCATGCGTGACAAAACATGGAAGTTGGCTTGGTTTCTATTGGAATTCATATGTAATAAATGAAGTGGGAGCCCAAACCTCTCTGTATCCTGTTCTCGTCTTTATATGTGTTGAAATGCCAAGGGAGGGTTTTGATAGGATCCGAACTAGAAAAACAAGTCAAGTTTTAATAAGAACTTGGAACCTCCCTTAGACTTCACACGACTTCACTCAATATTTGCATATCATACCACTATCAATCTCCTCCTATTTATAACCATAATCCTCTAACTAACTCCCCGACTATTTGTACATGTACCCGCATAATATTCCTAATTCTTCTAAGAGCCAATCCTCTCAGGTTGTGTTGTTCTGACTTCTGTCAACTAAGGACTCTTTTCTTCTGTGGAATTCTATTTTATTGAAAATATCTCTGTTGTAGTTCCCTAGATATGTTGTCACAACACTTTTGTATGGCCTGCTGCACCAAGTTGTCCCTCTGATTTTGAAAGATATGCAAGAAATTTTGTCTCTGTTGTCTATTGTTGCTTTTCATAAGTTCTTTTATGCAATACTTTTATTGTTGATCAAATATCATATCCCATTGAGTGTGACAGATTGAAAATCATCATCTCATCTATCTGTAGGAAGAGTTACTCCAGAAAGTGTTATGTACAGCTTTGGCACTCTATTGCTCGACCTCCTCAGTGGCAAACATATCCCACCGAGCCACGTAAGTCTTCTTTCTTTTCGAATTCCGTTTATTATCATTCTGTGGAATAAAAGGTGTACTTTCAGAAATGGAAGAACACACTGCACTCCTGAATCTGGTATTGCTACAAATGATTGCTCTACTAATGTTTTGTTCTGTAACTTTTAGGCCCTTGACCTAATAAGGGACAAGAATCTTCAAATGCTGACAGATTCTTGTTTGGAAGGACAATTTTCAAATGACGGGGGGACTGAATTAGTGCGATTGGCTTCTCGTTGCTTGCAGTATGAGCAGCGAGAGCGTCCTAATCCAAAATCATTAGTTTCTTCTTTAACTCCTCTTCAGCAGGACACCGAGGTATAGTTTCTTACCATTTCGGTAGGTGAAGATTTATAAAAAAAAAAATCGTTCATGAGTGTCAGGGCCAGCATACGCGTACCTTGATTATTGTGTCGCTATTGCATTAGCAACATCTTTTTATTGTTCAAATTTATAGGTTTTTGACTTGTTTGTTCTCCAGGCTCCCTCTCATGTATTGTTGGGAGTACCACATGATGCTTCAGATTTACCTCTTACACCGCTTGGTGAAGCATGCTTAAGAATGGATTTGACTGTCATTCACGAAATTTTGGAAAAGATTAATTACAAGGACGACGAGGGTTCAGCAACCGAGGTTTGTAATTGCATATCGTATTTACGGACAAATGATCACTCAAATTGTTATGTTATTGTTGTTTTTGGATCCACCTTCTCACTGTGATATCTGTAGGTTTTTTCTTATTATCAGACAACTTTTAATACCTATAGAGTTTCAGTTTTGCAATAAACTTTCCACTTTCTGACTGTCTGCACGACTAAGTCTCTAACGTTATGCCAACGAGAGCTTAGCTTAACTGGCATGGTATGACCTAATAATCAAGAGGTTATGGGCCCGAATCCTCCATCCCAAATATTGTTGAATTCAAATAAAGTCTTAACGGTATAAAACTTTAAGTGTTAATATCTTTAATTATGTCTCCTTGGCATCCAAATGTTGTAGGGTCAGGCGGTATGTCCCGTGATATTAGTTGAGATGCGCGAAAGCTGGCCCGGACAGTCACGGATATCAAAAAAAAAACTTTAATTATGTCAATTAGATGTACTATTCTTCTGAGTCTTAGGTTCTTTCTGCTAATTTTGATGGATTCTGGCATGCAGCTTTCTTTCCAGATGTGGACCAACCAGATGCAGGAAACGTTGAGTTCAAAGAAAAATGGAGATCTTGCTTTTCGGCATAAGGATTATAGAACTGCAATTGATTGCTATACGCAGGTTCGGAATGTTTTGTTTCTGTTTAAAACTTCGTTTTCGTTTCTTAACATCCATCCACCTGGAAATTAAATCCTACAGTTGCAAGACTGTACTGTGTGTGGCTTCATTCTGGTAAGGACTAAGGGAGATTGAAAAAAGAAGAATAAAGAGATAGAAATTAGTGTTATATAGACAAATGAAATACTGAACTGGTTCAAACAGCCGATTGTTTTCAATAGAGGCCACAAACTGCCATATCAGCTAAGTATCTGAAGGAAATTCTGAATAAGGTTTAGAAATAAATCCTAATTAGCCACCAGAAATATGGTCTACCAGGGACTTCAATTAGGGCAATGCTTCTCAATCTAAGCACGGTATGGGGCTACCGCTCGAGTCAATCTCAGGATGGGACTTTCTTGCGGAGTGTGTAGAATACATTTGTTAAAACGCATGGATGTGTTTATAATCACTCTTGTATTAGAAGGAAAACTTTGGTAGTGTGTATATTTCATAAGCTGTGTTCATGATAATGATAATGTGTCATGCAATTCAGGAAGAGTATAATGTTTCTGGAAAAACGTATTAGCTAATGTCCATACTAAAAAAAGTGTTGGAATGTTAGTTTTTGTAGATAACATCTATTTGCTCTCTTGCAGTTCATTGATGCCGGAGCTGTGCTTTCCCCGACGATGTTCGCACGTCGTAGTTTGTCGTATCTTGCTTGTGAAATGCCGCAAGAAGCTCTAAACGATGCAATGAAGGCTCAAGTAATATCACCTGTCTGGCATATTGCATCTTATCTGCAAGCTGCTGCACTTTTTGCACTTGGTAGTGACAATGAGGCCCAAGCAGCCATCAGAGAAGGATTTTCACTTGAAACAAAAACAACTTCCAAATAAGTAAAAATGGTGACCTACTTATTCCTAAAGTATTAGTATTGCAGAAGTTGAGCTTTAACCTCAGACACAGGCATGCCAAAGTTGATTAAACTCACTCTTTTGTTCTCGAATCCGTCCACTGCAGCGCCTGTCTTGCAGCACATTCTGATGGATTCAGTTTATTAATGTGGTCAGCGCGAACCGGCTGGCTCGTGGTGATTCGACTCGAGGTGTAGTCAGTTTTCTGATACATGGCAAAGAAAACTAGAGGACTTCGATTAATTTGGTTCTGTAAAAGAGTCAAAACTGTTAAAATTTTATGGGGAGAGGATGAGTAGTATGCTTGTAATTTCTGTATAGTACTGTTAGATTTTATAATATTTGTGAGGCTATTATGCAAAATGTTTGTTTCTCGTTCGTCTGATAAATGGGCAAATATCTTTTGTTAGCACTATACATTCAATCATTCAATGCCTTTTTTTCTCTTTTTTTTTCTTTTTTTTTTTCAATTACTATTTGAACCCCAAAACAATATACATTCATCAATGATATTTTTTTTTTTTTTAAACAAGAGATAATCACGCCCGTCTCTAGGCCAAGCATTGAAATACATTAAAAGAATGGAGACACGAGAAGTGTCTACAAATTAATGTCACAAGTGAGTTTCGAACCTGAGATTTTGAGGAGAGCACATCTTCAAAACCCTGACTTCACGAACTCCCTGACTAACCCTGACTTCACGAACTGCGCCACGCCGCCTTGGAGACTATTTAATGCTATCTATAGAATGGAGACACGAGAAGTGTCTACAAATTAATGTCACAAGTGAGTCTCGAACCTGAGACTTTGAGGGGAGCACATCTTCAAAACCCTGACTAACCCTGACTTCACGAACTCCCTGACTAACCCTGACTTCACGAACTGCGCCACGCCGCCTTGGAGACTATTTAATGCTATCTATATTCAAATTGATTGGAGACTATTTAATGCTATCTATATTCAAATTGATTCAAAGAAAGAAAAAAAGAAACCTCTTGGCAGTAACACAGTTTCAGTGAATAATATGGAGGGAAGTAGGAAAACCAATTGAAAAGAATCATAAATCCATATCATGTTTCATGGCCATCTTGTCTCAGAAAAATCGTATTCTACATTGTAGCGTGATTCACATAATCCATTTTTTCAAATATTTTGAGAATTTGAGAGCAAATCATGCTAAAGAAGCAGAAAGGAAACACTATTAGACATTTAGACACATGAGTAGAATTATACATGCATATATCATTCAGTTGGTCCAATGCAGACCACTTCTGTTTTTTTTTTTTTGGTAAATGTTTCCCACCCTTTTATACACAGATAGCTAACAATCAACGTTAAGAATCATAGTAAAAAATTATGTACAAATAACTATGGTGTCACCAGAATATATCATCAACTGCTGTAGTGGTTGATGGAGACTGTTCATCTTCTTCCTCCAACTCCATCTCCAACTCTGGCTCCCCGGAACCAAATTCAGGAGACTCGACAGCTGCAAGATTCTTCAAATCAACAACCGTCAGCTCGTCAAGGTGCCTCACCACCATGTCTGCAGCCCCGAGCTCATAAACAGGATGCTTGCTTGCAACTGCCACACACTTCATCCGAGCATCATGCGCTGCCTCAACGGTTAGGTTCGAATTCCCAAACACAATGCACCTTTCAGGAATGAAGTTCAATAGCTGTGCTGCATAAATGAACATTTCTGGATCAGGCTTTCCCCTATAAACATCCTCGGCGGCTATAACCACATTGAAATCGCCATCAATGCCGACAGTTCCCATGGCCGATTCCAGCGCCTTTCTAGGACGAGTCGAAACCAGTGCCATGGGGATTTTGTAATGCATCAACACATTCACGAACTCTTTCGACCCTGCTCTCAATGTGTAAACTCCACCTTGCAATGCCTGATAGATTGCTTCCTTCCTAGCAGCCATTCTTCTCAACTGAGCAGGATCTCTAGACCAACAAAGAACTTCAGAAATCGCTTGTTCGTTCTTCATTCCCTCAATTCTTCTAAGAACAAAGGCTGGTGGAGGGGATTTTCCTTCTTCTTGAGAAAGAGTTAACCAGGCCTGCTTTTCAAGTTCAGAATTGTCCTCAATCAACACACCCTCCCACTCAAATATAGCACCCAACCAACCACACCCCATTCTTTCTTGTCTAAGCAATGGATTCTGCAATGAAGGATTATCTGCTTTGTTTTCTGGTGGCCATAAACCTGGCTTTCTATCAAAACCAGCATCAATATTATAATCCCAATCCTTTGGGATTCTATCCTCTCTAAATGAATGTGTCTTCTTTGTCACCCCCAACGATGAGGCCTTCATTGACAAAACTGCTAATAAATCCACTTTCAATTCAGAACCTAAAGAAGGAAAAATCAGCCTCTTACCAACAAATCTTGATGTTGGAAACCAACTGTTCTTCTTCTTGTAGGACATGTCCTTAACAAAGGTTCCTCCACATAGCAGCTGATGGCCAAAAAGAGAAGCTGCTGCAATAGACTGAACCATCCTAACCAATTGAATGTGCTTCAATCCAACACAATTATGTACTTAAGCCTCTAAAATTACAACCAATCCCCAACTGGATTCCTAACAATCAATTTCAACTCCTCCAAGAACCAACTTCAATTGAATCATCAAGATAGAAAGAAAACCACAGATCCCCCAAACTGTCCTTTTAGACAGAAAGGGAAAAAGAACAGCAAAACAACACAACTTCTTGAAATATGAAATTCAAATACCTTGTTTTATCAAATCACTGCCACAAACATTTCCAAAAACAGAACCCAATACTCAAAAACGCCAAAAGGGAACAGGGGAATGCGAAATAGCCAAAAAGAGACGATGGGTATCGATTAAATCCAAATCTAAACGCAACCCATTAACGCAAATCAAGCAAACATCGCTCCCAAATGAAAGAAAACAAGAACAGTAACAAATCAGAAACAAGATTGTTGTGAGGAAGAATTAGAAGCGATTACCGAGCGGAATCAGGAATTGGATTGCATTGGAGAAAAGGGTTTGATTCATGAACACGAAAGAAAGAAAAGAATCTATTTCTCTTTCAATTTCAATTTCTCTCTCTTTTTGTTGATTTTTTTTTTTTTTTTTTTTTTGTGGTTTATAATGAGAAGAGAGGCTAAGGAAAGAAAGAAGAACACGGTGGCCACCTTTGTGAAGAGACCGGTGGCGCACGCCGATCAAGGCAACCGGCTGGATGACCACGTGTCGGTCACTCCTTTTGCATTCCCCCCCTCGTTTGTGGGTTTTATTACGTTTCTGCCACTCATTTTCGGATAAGATTAACAACATAATCATCCAACCATCGAATTTAATTATAGCTCAAATTTCGTCCGTAATCATTTTTTTGTTTTACATTTTTATTTTTAATTTTTTTAAATGAGGATTTTTTTTAAATGAGGTTGATTCGACAATTTTAATCTTAATTTTTAAAATATTAAAAAAATTATGAAAAATAAAAAAAGAAAGTAACTTTTAAAAATAAATTTTTGTTTTTTAAAAAGTATGAAAAAGTTAAGAATAAATTGTAAATAATTAAAAAATAATTATGATGTTTGAAAACAAAAAATAATTATCAAATATTATTTTTTTGATTTTTAGTTTTTAAAAATAAATATCAAAGATACATTGTTTTTATTTTTTTAAATAAAAATCAAAACTAAAAATTAAAAAAATAAAATAAAATGATTATAAAAAACATTCATAAATGAATTTTGAAAGTACTAAAAAAAGAAGGATTTTTCCAAAGTGGTATAAAATATAAATAAAGGTTGAGTTTCTAAGTTAGTCGAGGCAATTTGACATCTATTTGATTTGAGATTTGTATAAAATAATTTTACATGTTTATTTTTCCAAATATATCATCAACTAAAATAGTTAAATATTATAATTTTTTTAAATGTTAACTTGTCTTTATAGCTAGAATTTGTTATCTAATCTTTTACTTCAAAAAAAAAACAAAAATCTTATATTATCCATATATATATATATTTGTTTTTTTTTGTTTTTTTTGGAAACAATATTGATATGTTTACCTTAGTAGCTTTTGGAGTTTGATTATCTTAGATATTCTTAACTCCACTCTTATGACTTCTGCATTTATGAATTTATCATACATTTGCAAACTTGTAGTTTGAGATGTTCATTCATGGGGTCTGAGTTTTTCTGGGGTTCATTTATTATTCGTACTGAATTTTCGTTTAATTTTAACTTAAATTTTAAATATGAGACGATTTTAATTTATAATTGTAGAATATTAATTCAATTTTTTCGTTTAATTTACGAATAATGATTTGAAAATTTGAGATTGTCTACTATTTCCAGTCATATACGGATGCGTGGATCATTTAATGAAATAAATGTGGTTTGGTTAAAGTTTTTTAGTACAATTATTTAAGTTGCAATGTCCCATAAAGCCCGACAAGATAAAGTAGGCAATTTTTTCATAATCAAATTTGAACTAAATAAATTATGAAAGATGCTTAAGGTTGATAATAATAAAAGAGTTTAGGAATAAACGTTACTACTGAATGTGGTGCAAGGGGTATTCGTATACTAATTTATAATGCGAGTTGGTTTTAAGGTGAATGAATGTGGAAGCCAGCGTTAGATTTGCGAAGCATGATAATTGTTCCTTACCACGTCATTTTCCTAAGAATAGTGAACGCAACATGTGAGTATCTTAGCTGAATTTGTCTATTTACTCAACTTTATGCAATTAACTCTTCTTTGTTTAACGTAAGGAAATCAAACCCTACCCAATTATCGATTTTTCACACTTGATTTTAAACTATATAATTCAATAAATCGCAGTCCTAAAAAAAACAATAAATTTTACTTATTACTTGCTGCAGACCGCATATACTTGCACGATTATGGAATTCATTTTACACAATCATAGGAACACGATTTTGCTTACTTGCACGATTATGTTACCTATATTTAGAAAAACCAAACTAAACAAAATTTCATTTCATTTTCTTGGGAGGATCCCTGATCGTTAGTGAGTAGTATGGACAAGTTTAATTCTCAAAGTATGCTCCAACTTTGTTACTCCTTGTGTAGGAAGAATCTTATACAAATTGATATCTCCACTTTCGACACTTCCATAATTAGTGGTACTTCTTTATTTTTTATTTGATTTCGATTCGACTTGTACATTGAAACTAATGCTCCAACTAGGCTTATTTTATTCGGCGGTTATCGTATGACTTATATTGAATTTTAACCAGAGGGTTTTTGTTGAGGCATTTGATCTTTGAACAAATGGTAAAGAAACTGATATGTTTTCTTAGTTGAATCTCGACACTTGTTTTTGCTAATCCATCAATTCGAAAAACAATCACCGTCGAATTAGGTTTAACAAACAAAAACAACATCGGGAAATGGAGCAAACGCAGGCGGCTTTTCCGACGATCATCGAGGCTGAACCTCAGATTCCGGCCACATCTCCAAATTCAGCCATTCCCGAGACGCCCACTTGCTCCACCATTGAAGATTGCGCCACCAAATCCAAACCTTCGTTGAGCCAGACCGAGATTTACAAAGCCATTGAAGTCGTCGAGAAGGACTCCCTCGCCATCGCCGAGAGCTTCACCGCTCTCTTTTCTTCCCTCCGGTTGGCTCTGTCTCAGGTCTCATGGCTTTTACATTCTGTTTCTTTATGCCCCCATTTTTGTTTACTGTGGTTGTGACATGTTCCGGACTTGCATACATCCACCTCGATTATTCTCACGAGATTCTACCCTACAATTACAATATTTGAGTCTCAAGAAAATTGGGATGAAATTAATTTTTAAGCAAGTGACCTCCATAGATTATGAGTTTTCTATCTTAGAAAGGGAAGTTAATTATTCTAATTCTTCTCTTTCTATTTCTTTGACTTGTTATACATGGTGTAGTTGCATTTTATCCATTTAGAACTTCAGGTTCTTGATGATATTGCCCACCATTAATTGGGTTTCTTACTATTTTGAAGATTGAATAAAAAGTTAGTATTTCAAAATTTTGGAATTTCGACTGTTTGAGACTTGATTCTCAATATACAAGCTTGAGTCTGACTACTTAACAGTTAACAGTTATCTCCTCTTTTAAATGGGTCACCAAAACTTTTGGCTGCAATGGAATGACTCAATTGGTCAAAGAGGGCCTCGGGGTGCATAAGGTGATGGGTTCAATTCATGGTGGCCACCTACCTAGGAATTAATTATCTACGAGTTTCCTTGGTATTCAAATGTTGTAGGGTCAGACAGTATGTCACGTGACATTAATCGAGGTGTGCAAAAACTAGCCCGGACAGTCACATATATCAAAAAAAAAGAGAAAGATATGTTAAGACAATTATCTGTTCAAGCCTAGTTATCTCCTTGAACAATGATTGAAAATGTACCACTCTAGCATTAATTACTGAAGAAATGGATTCTGGGTTTTCTCTTGTCAAGCAGTTTATCTGAGTGGAACTAGGATAATCTTGTTCTTGTAGGCCACCTACAAGTCTATTGATCGTATGCGTGGATAATCTTGTAGGTCACCAGCAACTCTATTGATCATATGCATTGTTTCAGCGATGCTGCAGGCCTCCTTCAAGAATCTGGTAAGTGAAAAAGAGTATAATTTTGATTTGCACGAATGGCTGAGTATGATGATGGCTGTTTAGATGTGTCGTTTTGTTAGGCCTCCAATTATGCGGAAATACGCTAAGCGGGGCGGGAGAGATATTCCACCCCTGCAAGTTAGGTATACGGCTGGACTGGGAGGAGGTGACCATGTTGGGCTCCTGGATTTATGTAGTTTGAGGTTGTTTGTTTTGTGCTAGCAAGCTCTAGGTGAGGAAGGAGATATTACCAACCCTCTCATATTGGTTGAGGACCTGTTTTTTGGCCTTTGTATGAGTATATTTTACACATGTGTCTAATACTGATCATAGCCATCTGAGCATTTCTTCCTGTATTAATCAAAATTTTAGCTGTTCATCATTATATTTATTGTTCTTATTAAGATTGTGATTTTTGAACTTAACAAGTGATGGCCTTGATATTTTCTGTTATAAAGTCGTTGTTTGTGCCAGATTTTTGTATTAAATTGGGAAAGAGGTTGGTTATAATCGGATTCATGAAGATAGATAACGTCTTTAATATAAAACATATATACAAGGTGCACAAACTCTTAGCATTGCAAAATCTAGTCAGCTTGTGTCCTAATGTATATTCTTGCATAAGAAAGGTCATTCTAGATACCTCATAACTTTCATAAGTCATATTATTGCTGTCTAAGGTCGCTTCTAAAACATTAACAAACATCGCTTTTGATTTGATGGTTTTTGACATGAATTATTTTTGTTCTTGTAACATTGCAGTGCTTGATGCGGCAACTAAGGGTAACAGATACATTAATTCTTCCTTAAGGTACGCTTCAATGCCTACTAGGAAATTGGATATTAGCCAAAGTCCATTGTTTTATATTTTCAAGTCATGCAAATATAAAACAAGCGTCTGAAATACAATCGTTTTATATTAGCCAAACCCGTAGGTGTTTCATATTTTCAAGACATGCAAATTCACAACCATCATGGGGTAGCTCAATTGGTCATAGAGGGCCTTGGGGTGCATAAGGTGATCATGATGGCCACCTACCTAGGAATTAATTTCAAATTAATACCTACGAGTTTCCTTGGCATCCAAATGTTGTAAAGTCAGGCGGTATGCCCCGTGACATTAGTCGAGGTGCGCTTGTGCACGCAAGCTGGCAAGCAGGCCTGGACAGTCATGGACATCAAAAAAAAAAAAAAAGTCATGCAAATTCACTATTAAGCCTTGTCATTATAGGACGGGCATGATTATATTTTTGGTCCTTGAGATATAAGTTTTCAGTTTCTTTGATAATTTATTTTCTATAAATAATAAATAACAAGCACAAGCCAAATCTGGACTTCATTGTCAAAAAGTGATTGCTTTGTGGATGTTGTGGCTTTACTACAATATTACAATCTGCTGTGTAAAAATGATCAATGGAAAGTTTTGGAACCAAGAGTCAGAGAATAGGTTGAAACTCACAAAATGATTCTGTACTAATAAGAAATCCTATCAAAAGCCCAAAATTATAGTTTGGTATAAGAGATTATTGTCGAACCCAGTATGTATTTCTGCCCAATTGCAGTAAATGGTTGTAGTAATGATGTTAGATTAGTAACAGTTACTTCAAAAATGAGTTATTTCTTTTGTTCCAAATATGATGATAATTATAAATGCTATATATTCCTTTAGCATATGATAGTAGGTAGCTAAGTGATTATGGATTCAATAGCTATTACTTAGTAGTTATGAATCGATTTAGAAAAGATTATTAAGAAATATCAAAATTGTATTTCAGACGCTTTGAGAAACTATTTGGTGTATATCTTTGTTCTTTAGGGGAGTTATTCCTTTTGATGGAGTCCTGTGTCAATTGGATTTGTGTTCATAGTTTTTTTTTTGAGTTTGGAAAGGGTTTTTGGTTACTTCAATTGATGCTGGATGGTGGTCTCAGGCCTCAGATCTGAAATACTGAACTCTCTTTATGAGTTTGACATAATTTTTGACGTGCAACATTTCATCTGGTTTTAATTTTTGTTAAGGCCTTTCTATTTGCAAGGTTCAATATATTGGAGTTGTTAAGCCCTTAAGGGCGAGACAATTTTTTATCCCCAAAGCTTTCACTTTGGTCTTTGTCTTTTGTTAACCTGATTTTTAATTTTAATTTTTTTTTTAATATATCTATGAGTTGCAGGATATTTTATTTTTAAAAAAAGTACTTGTGTGCATCTAGACCCACTTACACTGGCCTCCATGACAACCATTTGACATACGTTATTTATTTTTTAGTACAAATTGAGTGAGGGAGACCACAAATCCTAGACCTACACTACTACTCTCAAATAAATGAGAGCCAAATATCGATTTTCAAGATCGAACCCGTGACCGTGGTGTTGAACTGGATTACCACCAAAGAATGAAACTAACACGCCACTAACCTTTTTGGTGGACAACCATTTTACATTACTACGTTTGGATGTGAAGGAAACCCATAAAAATTTAATTCTTAGGTAAGTGATCGTCATGAATTAAACTCATCCCCCTTAAAGTAAATGGACCTTAAAGTAGGAGCAAATTAACAAGACATTTGCCACTTGGATCCAATGTTCTCTCACCCTTCTTCCATAGAATACACCAAGAGTGGGGTGAAGAGAAAGAAATATTTGGAATTTTCTCTTTTCTATTCTATTTCTATCCCTAGTGAACCTTTTTTTGTTGCTGATAACAATCCATAGTATTGATCTTGTATATGGGAAGTGTTCAAAAGAAGAATATAACCCTTTTAGGTTTCTTTCCACACCTTGACAAACTTTGAAATACCCTTTGAAAGGCATTGGATTTTGCCATATATATCTTGAACAAGGAAGAGTAAGAGCAAGAGAGTTGGGTAGAGTTGTCAGGCTAAAAATTCTAGAGTTAGTAGGTTCGAACATCCGTGTTAATGGGGATTAGCTCTAGTTCATTTCTCTGATTTAAAACCATTTAGATCTCTTTTTTTACTATCCGATGATGATTAGTAAAACACAAATTTACATTTTCGAAGATTCTTATCGGCTTTCCTTTAAACCATCTCTGAGTATCATGCTTCAATGAAGTCTACAGAAATTGTATATACTTGTATATGTGTGTGCATACGTACATAAATATTTCTTCAATATCTTCATAACGGCCTTTAGATAACTACAGTAGTTGAATTATTTCTGACTTGTGACCCTGGAAGTGGATGCTATAATTTTGGACTGCATTATTTTTGTTTTGCAGATTGAATCAGGAAATGAAAGGCATTGACAATCTAGCTTCACAGCTGTATCCACTCTGTTTCATTCCTTCTTTTTTACTTCTAATGGTTTGTTCGTTTAGAACCATCATCGAGTGACTTAGTGGTCAAGAGGGTCTTGGAAAACCAAGAGATTGTGAGTAAAATCCATGACAGCTACCCACCTAGGAATTAATTTTTTACGAGTTTTCTTAATATCCAAACGTTATAAGGTTATGCATTATGTTTTATGAGAATAGTCAAGATGTGCGTAAACTGGGCCGAACTCTCATGGATATCAACAAAAAAAAAAAAAGCTTTAACTCTCTAGAATTGAGAACTTGAACATAATAATATTTCCTTATCTAGTTGCACTTTCTTTCTATCTTAGTCCTCCGCATTTGATTCCTTAATTCTAACTTAGAAAGGTTCTGAGGAAGAACGTGGATACTCTAGACTTAGCTGTGAACAAGCTCCTCAATTTTCCATGAATTCAGCTCGGCTCGGTCCGGTCGCAGTTCTTGCAAGGTGAAGGATCGTTGTTTCATTAGACTGCAAGAATACAGTTCATTAAGGAAAAAACAATTCATTCATAGTTTCATTAATATTTTGTTAATTGCATGTTGTGTTGGACTCTTTGGTGTATTTATTACATGGCTTGATCATTTGATGATGATACTATACTGGTAGGAGGGGGAGGCTATTCAGCTTTTCAGAGATGCCCTTATAATGGAGGTTTAAAGTTGAATAAGATAACAAATTTAGGTCTAAGCTTTTAAATGTGTGGCTAAAAGGTTCTTGATATATTCATTTTTTTTTTTTAATGAAACAGTTTGTTAAGTATTTATGAACCAAGCCTTCAATTTAGTGTAAAGTGGATTTGTGAATTACAGAAGAAATGAAGTTAAGTAGGTCAAAGACAATTTATGGATTCAGTGTATTTAAATGTGTTAGATCAAATATCTATTAAACATTAAAATTTAAAGACTTATTAAATGGAAAATCTTAAGGGAATAGTGTGATATCCGCCAACTTCAATCCAAACATCACTTTAGGGGTTGCTTGTTCTTCCAATTTATGGAAGATTTAGATTGAGTATTTACTAACTACTTTTAAAAAAGTTGCATCCAAATGAGTTTTTGTAACTATTCAAAATAATTCTTCATTTTTAACTATTCAAAATAATTGTTTATTTTTTACCATTCATTTTTAATCATTCATTTTCAATTACTTAAAATAACCCTTCATTTATAAATTATTAGTTTTTAAATATTCAAAATAACTTATATTTTACCATTAATTTCTAATCATTCAATTTTCACTACTCAAAATAACTTTGCATTTCTAATTCACTTTCAAACAAACCATGGTTTCTAACCTTTCCAAAAAGAAGAAAAGAAACTTTAATTTTTTTTTTGCTGTAACTCCATAAAAAATTATATGTAAATGAGTTACAATAAAAAATCGGTTAAAATAATTTCTCAAATTAACTCCTCATCCAAACACTTTCTTATTTTCTAGACATTAAATTCTTTCAAGTATGATTATTTTTTTTACCTTCATACCGACAATAGTTAGAGGTGATATATATTAATAATTTGATGATTATATTAATTACAGCTATAATAACTACATTCTACCTAATATCAAATATGAATAAAAATAGACAAAATTTATTTTTTAAAATATAATAAATTGTTTATTAATTCCAAAGAAACTTTAAAATATTTCCATCCCCCAAAATAAATTTTGGATAAAACTATGAATTAAAAGTTAAATTTTAATATTTGTGCTTAAAAAAATAGAATGCAATATTTATAATTGGATAAAATATAAAAATTGTTTTTGCCTCGTAATCGCTACGAATGAAATAGGTGTAGGTAATTTTATATTCGTCCTAAAACCCATCACCGCCGCCGCCGCTAGTTCTTCGACAAAGCTTCTCCGCCGCTAGTTCAACGAGACACTCTATAGTGAAGTAGGTGAAATTCCCACTCATTTTCATAAACATCTTTTTAGCTTTTACAAACTTTATCTGAATGTGTTCAAAATCCATATGTTTCAAATACAACAATATTCCTTCAATCCAAATGTGAAATACTGTGAAAGATAAAAACAATTTTTATTACCATATTTACACATTTTCACTTTCTACCACAATACTAACAGTAATACCTGTTACAATTCAAGTAAGGCTCCATTGTCAATCTACAAATATCAATTTATCATTCTAATAATACCTACCTTTCTATGTTTAGAGTCAAATTGTTGAAAAGCAAATAGCTTCTGGTTTGGCTCTTTCCTGATTTGACCCTCTTTTTGTTAACTTTAAAAACCCACCATTTCTCTTCCTCATACAACATTTGTCTAACCATCATTGCTGAGCCATTGGAAAGAATGACCAGTCTGAGTTGATATCAGGCTTAAATGCATCACTTCCATTGCCATTATCAAAATTGAACTCCTTCAAAGTCCCAAGAGTAATGGAGCGATTGTGATTTACTTGATGCTGTTTTGCTTCTTCACCCTCTGCTTCTTCCTTTTCTTCTGTGCCATTTGCAGCTGTTTCTAATGGTTCATGTATTGGAGATGATGCCACTGCAAACTCAGTTGGTTCCAGTGGCTTATTTTCTAGGCTTCTTAATATACCATCTTCATCAGATAACTCGAATGAGAATCGATGATTAGCAGCACCAGGCTCCTCCTTTTGGCTTCCATCAATGGGAATTTGAATATTTTTGGATTCATTTGGTTCCCTTTCTACGATTCTTATCAAACCATCTGCATCCTCAAATGAGAATCTATGATTAGCAGCACCAGGCTCCTCCTTTTGGCTTCCATCAGTGAGAATTTGAATATTTTTGGATTCATTTGATTCCAGTGGCTTACTTTCTAGGCTTCTTAATAATCCATCTTCATCAGATAACTCGAATGAGAATCTATGATTAGCAGCAGCAAGCTCCTGTTTTTGGCTTCCATCAATGAGAATTTGAGTATTTTGGGATTCATTTGTTGCGTGGTGATCTGACATAGATTCCAAAGTTTGAGGATTCAAATCAAAACCACTACCCGACATAGACCCTACGGAATTTTGAGTAAAAGAATCAGAACCTTGCCCTCGTCGCCAGTTAAGAATAGAATGTGTGTCAAGGTTCAACAGCGCAGGCGGAACTTCCAACGTGAAATTAGAGAATTGAGAACCAGAGGAGGAAGCAAAATCCAAATCCGGCAAAGGTGAAGACGCCCCAGAACGAGAAATGACTGAGCGAGGTGATATGAGGTGACTGATTGGGCTGCCAGGATAGAAATGATAAGACTGAAAGTCATCATTAGGAAATGAATATTGGCTATCAGTCTCAGGATTAGGCTGAAGAACATGAGCAAAAGGAACTTCAGGGGAAGAAGGAGTGGTAGTAGTCAAGGGAGGGGTTGATGGCTCAGTGGTGAGATTGGAGAAATTGAGAGGTGGAGACACAAGTTGAGTTTCATAAGCAAATGGGCCAATGGCAAAGATTGAGGAAGGCCCATCAGGATCAGAATACATGTTAGCAGTGAGAGAAGTGAAAGGGAGCATAGCTGAAGGTGATTGTGTAGCAGAAGATTGCTCTGATTGAAGGAAGGAATAGGATGATACAGGGGAAGTGGGAGGTGCAGCAAAAGGCAGCACATTGTCTGGTGATTGCAATACATTTTCATGAGCCTCAGCTGAAGAATCACTTGGTTCTGGGACCAGCACAGCAGGCCCAATTCTTTTCCTCTGTTTAAGAGATCCAAAGCACCAATAAATACTACAACAGCTGCCCCATCTCCTTTTCTGAGGTTAATCAAACAAACAGAAAAAGAGGAAAGTGATAATGACATCAGTCAAGAACAGTGTAAAGAGTTTGGACAAAGGAGAGCCCTATTTGTTGGAATCTTTATGTAAAAAGCATTACTATGAGGCCTTACATTGTACAAACCAACTTACGTTTACCCTCGACTATTCTTACGGTTTATACCATCAAACCTACAACATTTGGGTTTATACCATCAAACCTACAACATTTGGATATCAAAAAATAACTTTCTAAGTAGACCGAATCTTCACTTAATTTTTAAGGTCCTAAGCCGAGATGGGACATCTGAAAAAGAATAAAGATTCCTTCTCTCTTTTGAAAAAAGAAAGAAAGAAGAATGAAGAGTATAAAAAAATACATTGTTATTACAAGAAGACAAATAACGTTGGCTGGGAATAGTGCATCTTTTCCTGACACAGTCTTCCAATCCATTACACTAACTTTTTTTTTTTTTTCATTTCATCTGTGAGTATCCGGACTAAGTTGCACACACCTCGATACATGTGACGCACCCAACTCTACAACATTTGTAGGTGAAAGAAACCACTAAAAAATTAATTTTGAAATAGGTCACCACCATAGATTAAATCTATAGTCTCTTTCAATTCATTACACTAAATCTTACAATTCATTACACTAATTTTATAAATCTAATAATTGGGAGAAGCAATCGAGTGGAGTGGCTCAATTGGTCAAAGAGAGTCTGATGGATTCAATCCATGGTGGCCCCTACCTAGGAATTAATTTTATACCGGTTCTCTTTGCACCCAAATGTTGTAGGGTCAAGCGTATGTCCCGTGACATTAGTCGAGGTGTGCGAAACCTGGCCCGAACAGTCACGAATGTCAAAAAAAAAAAAAATTGGGAGAAGAAATCGAAAAGCGGAAAAAGAGAACAAGCAGATTCCCTTTTCCCTTGTATCCATGTGACGATTCACAGTTTAAAGCAATCAAACAGACGCAGCAGAAAAAAGGGGGAAATGAAAACCCTTATATGAAATTCCACAATCCACAACACAAACCAACACAGATTCCATTCCACTAAGCTATATCTATATCATATCATCCCTCAATGCAAAACCCTAATAATTTCCAAAAACAGGGCATGAATCTCAATCCATAGGTAGCCAAACACTAAAACCTAAAATTCCTAATGATGAAATTAGGTCAAGTGATATGAACAATACCTGGACCGGAGTAGCCCGAGGAAACCGGTGATCGGCGGTGGCGATCGCATCGGCGGCCGCCGTAATGGTCTGAAAAGTGTTGTTCACAGGCCTCATCGGATCCGCAGCAGCATCAACATCGGCACGCCGCAACATCGGAATTGTTGATCGGAATAAGATAATCGCCGATCGTTTTCATATGAAAATCGTCGGTTTTCATACACAATATATTTGAATTCTCAGAGAAAAAAAAAACAGAACAAAAGAGGAATTTGCAGTAAGAAAGTGAAGAGAAAGTTCGTTAAAGAGAGAAGAACTGATACGGAAATGAAACAAAAATGATTATTACGTAATTTTTATTTCTTTTTAAAAAGAAGATTATTACGTAATTAAAAAAAAAGTGAATATGTCATTTTATTTTTAAAGAGAAGAAATGGTACGGAAATAAAATTAAAATCCTCGACTAGTATCACACATAACCTTCAATCGGGCAAATTGATTGAAATTTTATCAACAGGGATAAAATTGGAATTATAAAATTGCGTTAGAAATTTCGAAAAAAATGCATTTTTTAATACATATGAAAAGACAACAAACTCTACATAGACGAAGCTAAATACCGATTCTTAAGATCGAATCTGTGACCTTGATATTGAACTAGTTTACAACCATACAATTATTGTGCTACTAATCCATTCGACAACGCAATGATTAAGAACAAAAATAACAACATTATTAATCTATTAAATCTAAGATTAGTCTAATCATAATTTTAGTTAACATTTTCTTATATTACTAACGGTATTATTATTTCAAAGACTAAAATTAAGAATTTCTCAAATGTCAAAAATAAAAGTGTTTGAATATAAGAACTAATTAAATATAGAAAACTTCTTAGGAATGGCGTAGTAGTTGAGTGTCTGTGTCTTGGGAGTGTGCTCACCTCAAACTCTTAGATTCGGGATTTATATTCTAGGCGACCTCAATTTTTGTTTATGAACCTACTATGTGTCTCAAAGTAAAAATACTTCAAGTTTTGAAATGATTAAAAAAAAAAAAAAGAGACAAGATAGAAATTAATTTCACCCAAAATCATAGACACTAGAAATGTATTTTTCCTCTTTATTTATATTATATTATATATATATATATATTAGTCGGAAGTGAGACTTTTGCTTCTCTAATACCTCGAGCATTATTAGGTCGTCTCTAAATTATAATACCAGAATTTTGGATGGAGTGAAAATACAATTAAGAATATTAATAAATTAATGTCACAAACAAATTTCTCAAAGAGTATACTTTCAAATCTCAAATCTTCCACCAACTATATATGGGACAAATTTATTTCATTTTGATAAACTTTTAAATATATAATTCTTATTATCTCAAAATAATAATAATAATAATTAGTGTGATTAGAATTTTTTTAATGAAAAAATTGGTACATGATTCCTGTTATTATTATTTTTTAAAAAAATATATGTTTCATTTTGTTATTTTTGTATCAAAATAATTATTATAATTGATTCAATTTTGATTAAAATTAAAATTTGGAAAAGTCAGTTGAAAGTTTAATCAAAATAAACAAATCCAATGATATTTTGAAGTTAAGAATTTGACTTGTGTAACTATTTAAGAACATAAAGTGTGAGTAGATATTTCTAATATCTAAGAAAGCAAAAGTTGATATTTCTAATTTTTCTTATTCTATTTCTCTCTAATAATTATAATTAGGAAAACTTATTAGATTCATTTAATCCAAAAAAATAATTACTTTTTAAAAAAATAACAATTGTTAATAATAAATAATAGTACTATATTAATAATAAAATAAAATTATATTATAATACCGTATTGAACCATATTTACGGCCATTAATACAAATATTTTTAAATTTTACTATATTTAAAATTGTTTCGTTAGAAATGACCATTTATTACCATTTTTCTTATAATTATAATTTATTGGGTTTTAGGTTAAGGTTCATTTGTAAGTCAAACACGGCAATTGAATTTGCATTTTTCTTTTCTCTTCATTATGAGTTTGTCCAACAACCAAAATATTAGGTCAAGCTTTCCTAACAATGCTTATCTTAAAACCTTTATTTTCGTTTTCAATTTGTCAATTCTACTCTTCGTTCACACATAATAATATTTTCTAGGCTGTTATCCACTTTTTCATTTGGTTTCCTCATAATTTTTATTTCATATATATGTAAATAGAAAATTTTCAAAATGAAATTTTCAAATCGCTTTTCAAAAAATGACATTCAATGTAATCGCTTAAAACAATCACTTATGTATAATCATTCTTTTAAAATAATCACTAATTTTTAGTTACTCAAAATATCCACTTATTTCTATTTTTTTTTTTTTTTTTTTGTAATCCTTAGGTACCTAGAATGTTTGATGATTTATATATAAACCTAACATTACAAAAATTTGATTTTAAGAAAATATTATATAATTTGAAATATTTTAAAATAAAGTTTTATTATATGATTGGATTATATTTTAATAGTTAAAATCTATATTTTTTTTATGTTGTATTATGATTGGCCGTTTTTTGACCCATCACTCTATGCATCCTAAGAATTTGGATTTTTGCTATAAATAAATTAATTTGGATTTTGTATTATAGAGGTAAATATCTTACCCTTCTTATTTATTTATTTCTTATTTATTTATTTGAAACTACATCAATTAAGGACGGAGAGAATCGAATCCATGACAATTTTAGTCATTAGACAAATACTAATATAGTTGAGCAACTGCTCATGTTGACATGTCTTATCCTTCCTATTATACAGGTAAAATCCCTTTAACTTTAAATTGATAAAACGTTTTTTTTTTTTTTTAAGATGAAGTTTTTAATTATAAAAATGGTTTATGTCACGAGACATTTAAGATTTTTTTTTTTTTTTGGTTAAATTTTTACCTTTAAACTTTTCCTAAAAAAAAAAGAAAAAAGAAAATAAAATTGTACCTTTAAAATGATTATTTAATTTTTATTTATTTATAATGAGCTATATTATTAAAGTTAGTTTCATATATACTACATACATCAATTTTAGATGAATCAATACATTTGAAAATACAATGACTAATATGAAAGAAACTTCATATTTAAATAATATTTTTTTACTTCATTGTGCGAGAATTTATAAATTTTATTAAAAAATAGAAATTTTCAAAAATGAAAAATACAATATTTAAACATTATTTGAAAGTTTAAAAAATGATAGATTATGTAAATTGAACAAAAAATTATTATATAAATAAACTTTTAAGAAATCAACCTATAATGTCACTTTCAAAATCTTCATCCAAATGAGCTATTGCCTGCAATTCTTTCACAATCAACTCCATCCAACAAGTTATTGCGAATCTCAGTTTTTAATCACTCAAAATAACTCTTCATTCTAGTCCCTCATTCTATTCACTCTTACAAATACTCATCCAAACAGTTCCTAAATTTTAATTTAATTATTCTAGTTGTACGTAATTGCCATATTTTGAAGTTAGATCAGGATCGAAAGATTTGAATTTACGCGGCGTCTTAGTTGATGATATATACCAATTAATATTACATCAAGAATGCAATTTATCAATCAAGTCACTTTGGCCGAGTGGTTAAGGCGTGTGCCTGCTAAGTACATGGGGTTTCCCCGCGAGAGTTCGAATCTCTCAGGTGACGTAATTTTTTTAAAATTTCAAGACAAAGCCCATAAAGTTTGATCCCTATAATATGTATTTGTATCTTCGAGTTTCAACTTTTTTTTCAGATACTATTGATAGACTCTATCAGATACTAGATTGAGTCTATAAAATTTGATTTTGCTATATTTACAAATATTTTTATTTTTTACTATTTATGTAATTTTTTTGCCTTATATAATATACATGTAAATTCCCCTTAATAATAGGAGATTATAAATTTAAATGTCTTATTGAAGAAAAAATAAAAAAACTAAACATGATTTGATTGGTATAGGTGGGCTGCGTAACAAACAAACAACACTTGCTAAAGAGTGTGCAAATTTGTTTGATATTTAATAACGTCATCCTAGGCTTTATTTTATTTTTTAATTTAAAGTTTTAATGATAATATTAAATTGAGTACTTATAATTTTGATTTATAAATTTGAGAGTTTTTATGGTTAAAAGGTAGATTTTAGTCTTTTGATGAAAGTTGTAATTTAATCTTTAACTTTAAAAATTAGTTAGCTTATATGTATCGATCAAACATAAAAAAAATAGTTTTAAATATTCACAGTCATTGATGAATTAAAGAATTAAGCACGTGAAGATAATTATTTATATATAAATAAAGGGAATTTGCGCTGTATAGCAATTTTCCTATTCTACATTAGAATTATAGCAGCTTTTTAAAAATATTGCAAATATAACAACTTTTTTTTGATAGATTCTATCAAACACTATTGATGGAGTCTATCAGAC
>JBBMEF010000023.1:9366208-9379440 GCA_037832685.1 Sicyos baderoa
TTTAATAAAGGGCTTTTTGGTCTTTTCATATGTCCGAAAATTGATTTTGCTATATTTGCAAATACTTTCATTATTTTACTATTTAGGTAATATTTTTGTCTTATTGTAATATACATGTAAATGCCCCTAAAATTTATTAAACATAATTAAAAATTAAAGGAATTTTTTACATATTTATAAATTTTTGTGCCAATTTGCTATTTTCATTATTCTTACAAAATATATACCTAAACCTATGACATTTTGATATTAAAAAGCTACTCAAGAGAAAAAAAGTGAAAGGGTTAAAAACATAATGAAAGTTTAGTTTGTTTACTATATTATGTTTATCAATATTTAGGGTTTATTTACTATATTATGTTTATCAATATTTGAGATTGAAAATTTAAACTTCTAATCTGATCAATTACAAGAAGATTTTAGTTTTAAGGTGTTAACATTGCATTTACAAATTAAGTTTAACAATGACACATAATACAAGCTTATAAAGATTTTTATTAAATTTCAATATAGTACCTAAGTAAACACAACCCTATAGATTTAGTGACATGTGAAAATAATTTGAATGAACAAAAATCAAATAGATTGAATTTTGAAAAATGGTTCAATCACTACACTTAATAATTTTAACAACTTTGTATAATAGTTGCACTACGCATTCTCTCTACTGCCATCAATCCCTTGCGTGAAGCAAGAAAACCTCCAGCTCCTCCTCGGGCGGCTCCCTCTCCTGCTGCCTATAAAACACACACA
Organism: Sicyos baderoa; assembly: GCA_037832685.1. Taxonomy (NCBI): domain Eukaryota; kingdom Viridiplantae; phylum Streptophyta; class Magnoliopsida; order Cucurbitales; family Cucurbitaceae; genus Sicyos; species Sicyos baderoa. The sequence continues at coordinate 9,366,962 of JBBMEF010000023.1, forward strand.
TATTATATACGGAGAGAAATATTTATCTACACATAATCGAGTAGAGCGACTTTATTTATAGTTTATGTGGCATTATTTAGAGGCACGGTTTTTTCTTTTCTTTTTATGTTAACTTTTTCTTTAAAATGAAAAAAGTTTGTAGCTCGAAGTGATGCCACATAACCAACAAGTTAAGTCACTCTATTTGTTTATGTGTAGAAATTTTTTTCTCTTTTATATATATATAATAAATAAAATAAAATTTTATTTTATTATTATTATTATTTTTATATAAACGGTTGAGCTTAATTGAGCCAAACTTAAACTCAATTTAGAAGTTTTTTTCAATAGGCAAATGTCCGTTTTTATTTTTATTTTTAATTTTGTTTGTTAAATTTCAACTTTTATAAAATCAAACTAGAACTTAAATTTAAGCTAATTTCATTAAAGTTTTGGCAATCTACCATCTAGATCAAATAATGTATAATTTTTACAATCAAATATAACATTCAATTAAATAAGTGAGAAATTTGACACCATAAATGAAATTATTTTGGACTTATCATTATGTCAATTGTAATAGAGTTATACCATCTTCATGACATTCTTGATGAAGAAAGCTGAGAAGAATTATAACTTGATTTTCTACATTTAATTTCTCTCCTAATTTTATTAATCCATGTTAAACCTATCTTGTTAAACCTCATCAACATTATCTTGAGGGGCATTCAAACAGATCCAGTTTTAATTATAACGAAAATACCTTTCTTTAAAAAAAAATCTTGTTTGGCAAAGATTCGGACACATAATTTCATTCAATTTCAAATTAATACTTACGAATTTCTTTGACATTTAAATATTGTTGAGTCAGGCGGTATGCCCCATGACATTAGTCGAGGTGCGCTTGTGCACGCAAGTTGGCCCGGGCAGTCACGGACATCAAATAAAAAAAAAATTCATTCAATTTCTTCTAAAGATCAACTACATTGTCCATATCATTGATTCTTCTTACACAAGTTCATAATTATCGTGTTATAAGTTATTTTTTCTATTTCTAAAACTTTGATCTTTGGTTAAAACAGTAGGAAAAGCTTACCTGGATCATCCAAAACATTTGGTACCTTTCATTAAACCATCAACACATAGTTAAATCGCTATTTCCATCAAACTTTTCGATTTCAAATTTTATGGCCATTATTGATCAATAAGTTTAGATGAAAACTCGAGACAAGATTGAAGAACTTAATTTGAAGGAAAATTAATTTGAATAAAAATATAACACAACCATTTAAGTAATTCAACAATTTGTCTACATTCGTTGTACATGTTAAAGAATATGGGGTTCCACCTCAAAACCCATATATTTGTGAGATCCTAACATGCCCCTCAAGATAGACTTGAATACTCGTTTGGGTTTTATGAGCTCTGATACCATGTTAGAGAATATGAGGTTTCACTTCAAAACCAATTGACAATAAGGGGAGTAACCCATATCTCTTTTATATTGATGTTGGACTCTCCCACTTTCCAATGTGGGACATTTGTGAGATCTTAACAGTATAAATGAGAAATACAACTTAAGAAAGAGAGACTAAACAGTTCTTAAGTATCGACGGGGTATAATAACGAGATGGACAGAGCTAATAACACACTTGCCAATCAATAACCAATTGCTAACTAAACTAGCCATGATATATATGTATGAAGCATGTAATCCAAAATGCAATTTGTTATCTCCACCCTAAACAAAGGGTAGTAGGGTAGAAGGTAGGGCACAATGTGATTAGGTTTAGGGATAGGAGTGGGAGGCATGGCATGGCATGGCCATATTTTATATGATAGAAAAAAAATGAGGCATTGGTACCGTACAGAGTCCCCCTAAGCCCTAAACATTATATTTATTTATTTTAGAGTGGCCCTAAACATTATATGTATTTTTTATTTTATAGTATTATATAATATATATATATATATATAGTTGGGTTTTTTTGTATGGGATCCGCTGCTCTCTGTCACCATTAATGCTGTCTGCCCAATTATTTAACAAAACCACCATATGTCTTTAATTAATTATGCTAACCTATTCTATATATGCTACTCCTCCAACTCTATAGCCTTTTCTTTTCTTCTTTTTTATTTTTGCATTAGCTATATATTCTTTGTAATTTACTGATTTTGTGCTTATTATATCACTTCCATTTTCTTTGCATTTTGGTGCTGATATAGCAGCATACCAACTTGTGTGTAACTCACTCACTCCCTTTTTAGTTACTCCATTTTGTTTAATTTTATTAATTTCCTCTATAAATTTGAACATTTTTGTTGTTTAGATTCTAACATTTGTCTAACAAGAACATAATTTAACTTGATAGATCTTAGATAATATAAAATTTTATTTTAAAATTAATTGGTTATGAAAAAAATTAAATAGTCTACATATTTTATAAATATTAAGCAATTTGAACCGTGTGAGATCCTCAACATGTACATGTACTTTCGACTAAAAACTTAAAAATTTAAGATTAAAGAGGGTCGAAGAAATGGTGAGATTCTTAATATGACATACCAATATATTTAAGTTGATTTTTGGTTAAGTTTACTAAAGTCCCATTTAATAATGATTTTGTTTTTAATTTTTGGTTTTTGAAATTTAAATCAACTTCAAATACCTTACTTTATATTTTTCTTATTTGGATATCTAACACCTTACATATATTTATAGAAATTAAATAAAATGTTAGTAATAAAAAAATGTAGTTTCCAAAAGCGTTTATAGTTGTTTTTGAAATTTGTTTTTGAAATTTGGTATTTATTCTCCTGCTCTCTTCTTAAATAGAGCGCATTGTAAAAAAATTGAATAAAATTAAGCTTAAATTCTAAAAATAAAAAACAAAAAACAAAAAATTAAATAGTTTTTTTTTTTTTTTTTTTTTAATTTTTAATTTTAATTTAATGATGAGAGATTCGAACACATAATCACTTGGTCACAAGCATTTTATTTTATACCGATCAAACTATGTTGTCTCGATAATTAGAAGAGTTGAGACAACATAACCCTAAATGAAACAGTGGGTATAAGGAGGGATGCAAATAAAAAAAGAAAGATGAATGAAGGAGGAACATGAAAGTATCCAAACTAAAGAAGTGGGAAAAAGAATGGGGGTTTTGAGTTAAGGGTCAGAGAGTCAGATCAGAGAAAGGGTTGTTTGTTTTGGGAGTTTACAGTACACTGTGTTGAGAGAACAACAATAAATGAAAGAAATCATATTATTGAGATAAGATCCCATTTCCTTAGAGCTTTCATAAAATATAATAAAAAGAAAAAAAAGGAAAAAAAATTGTGTTGGCATTGAAGCAGCAATAGCAATGGGCAATGGCCTTCCAAAATAGTACAACAAAGGGGGGGGGGCAGCCCTACTATTCACTGCCATGCCCTCCACTCAATTCATCATCACTCATTTATATAAACACTAATCAATGTAATTTTAGAATGAATGAATATATATGTGGACTTTAGATTCTAGATGCTATATCTCTGTATGCCCTATAACTGCCTCCCTTACCCCACATTTGTAGGGCATATACCCTTTTTCTTTTCTATTCATATCAACAATTAATATGTTGTCATGCCCTTTTTCCTCTCCCAATTCCTTCATCTTTTAATGATTCATCTCCTCCAAATGCAAGAGTCATTTCCATTTCCATTGGATATTATGTAATACATCTTGTTTTTATTAGAAAGGGAGAAAGAGAAGGGATTACAAGAATGCAGATTTTTAGATCATTTTTTTCGAAGAAAGATACGACATATTATAAAAGGGCAAGCGAGGAGCAAGCGGAATTAAGGTTCAATAATACAAAAAACACGCCGCCAATTTAGAGCAAGACTAAGATTTTTAAATCATACATTTTGTTTCTATTAGCTACTATTGTTTTTTTCTTTATTATTACTACTACTATTGTTGATATCTCTTCTTGTTTCTTTTAAATTTGAGTTTTTTAGTTCAATTGGAGTAGGATCAAAACCCTTTTCTATTTTTTATTTATTTTAGGGAGACTCCAATACAAGCCATCCTAATAATCTTATCCGTAGATGTTTGAAGTTTATAAGGTATTGTTCTAATAGAAGTTTTAGATTAATTTGAAATTTTCGAATGAGTTTAATTGTAAAATATCGTAATCCAAGTTTGCACAAGACATGCACACACAAGTAACTCACATATTTAGTCGAGTATTAAATTAAATAACTGTTGATAAGTGTGCCCGCGGGACTTTCATTTATCGGTTATAAAAACAAATGAATGGAGGTAGGAGAAGATCTCGTTGTTGATCATACACCATTCATTTTCTTCATTTAATTTAATTAAAGTTTTCAATTTCTCAAATTATGTCTTTTCTCATACAACCCAATTTTAAAAAATTTAAAGAAAAATTATTTTTTCGTGTAGCTTTAGCCCTACCTCATCTCTCTCAAATCTGTCAATCAAGCAAAGACTAATCATGGAACAAAAAATGAATTTTATGTTGATAATATATAAAATAATTGGGTTTAATTACTATATAAAGCTATAAAAATGTATGAGATTTTTTTTTTTTTTTTTTTGAGAAAAAAAATGTATGAGATTCTAAGTACGTTTTGCAATTTTATTTTCTTTTAGATATATACTTAGCTAGTTTATATATGTTGAATCTTCTTTGTCAAAGGAATTCATAATTTGATGTAATAAATAGTTTTTTTTTTTCAACATAAAGTAGTACTTATCATTCACGTATTAACCATAGTTCCATTGAACTAAAAAAGTACAAACACCAGACCAAATAAGGGATTTTTTATTTGAAAAGAATACTATATTGAATAGGTAGGTAAGAAACATACAAATGTTACATATGAGGGAGAGTGAGAAAGTTTCTGCCATTGAAGAAGCCTCTTAGCAAACAAGGAATTAAATTCTCAATCATAATGATGATCTCGATTCACAACCAATCCAATCTCAACAAGCTACGTGCTAAATGAATTCGGAAATTCTTTGAAGATTAACTAATCAACCGTATTCATGGTGGCCAAGTATTATAAGGTCAAACAATATGTTCCGTGACATTAGTCGAGGTGTGCGAAAAGTGATCCGGACAGTCACAAATATATATATAAAAAAAAACCGTATTCTCTCCAAGAAAATACATGGCAAACACTAAATTAATCCATCCTTTATCAACAAGCACAAAAAGCCCTAACCTATCAGTCAAGCTCAACCATTACATAGAAATAAAAAAACCCCAATCAAAAATTAAATAAAAAAGACTAAAAAGCTATAAAGACGTGAAAGGAACAACCTAATCGGGTTTAATTGGTTAAACGAGAGCCTTTGAGTGCATAAGGTGATGAGTTCAATCCATGGTCGCCAGTACTTAAGAATTAATTTCCTACGAGTTTCCTTGACATCCAAATGTTATAGGGCCAGGCGGTATGTCTCGTGACATTAGTTGAGGTGCGCAAAAGCTGGCCCGAACAGTCACGAATATCAAAAAAAAAATATAATAAAAAAGGGACCAACCTAACTAAAACACGAACCAAGGCTGAAGCAGGGAACTCGTCAAACCTGGGACCAGTTCAGCCCAATCAGACCAAACCGAATTTGGTTCCTTTCAAAAAAGCTGGTTCTCTCCCCCAAGAGCTTCAGCTCATGCTGCCCATCAGGGACCGGCGCCCTTACCGTCGTTGCCGTCAAAACCTTAATGGAGTTCATGATCTTCTCTCATAAAAAGTTAACTTCTTTTCCTCCACAAGATCATGAACTCCATGAAGAAGAATTTATAGCACACTAATAAGACTGAATAATTATCATATACTAAATAAAATAACTAATCCAATAGTACAGTTTCAGTGTAAATTATAAATCCAAGTACCTAGCTTTTGAAACAAATATTGCAAATTCAAAAGCCTGTTAGAATAATGTATTACATAAAAGAGACTCAATATAATATAACACTGTCAAAACAAAATACACACCTTGGAAACATCTCAAAACCTATAAACAACACCAAATTTGCTTGTGAGAGTGATTGTCAACAGAAATTACCATCAGAAAAGAAAAACATTTCTTCCACTGCCATATATTATCCAAAACTGCAAAAAAAAAAAAAAAAAAAAACATTCATGAGATCAACAATTTCAAGAACAAGAATTGCATAGATAATCATTATATGTTCAAATCAATATTCCTAAGCAAAATTTAGTGTCAAAATTTAGTAAGCTTTGTTGATTCCTATATAGTAAAACAAATAGGTGTAAGAATTCTCTTTTTTGCAGAAATTAAGTGTCAAAATTAGTTTGTTCTCGACAATATAAATAGTGTCAGACAAAGCATGCTGCTTGATCCCAGATTTCAATTTGAGCATTAATAACGTAATTTGTCTTCTCATTTTGTCTCTTATGGTTTAGCTGCTATGTTTTTTGGTCCAAACAGTGCTTTAACATTTTGACCCAACCCTAAAATCTAGAGAAAGTGTGACAAATGTTATTATATGTTTAATTACTTTTGTTTTGGACAATGTTGGGAGAATTCAAATTACAGATCATAATACAAGGAACCTAGCTAGTGCAATTCCTATGTATTAAATATATTTATAAAGAGAATCTTTTTAATAGGCCAATTTGGGTGTTTTTGGATTCAAACTCTTCAAAACCCTTCTAAATCTATTTTTGCGAAAAAAGATACTTATATTAATTACGGTACTTCAGAAGCATACAAAAATCAGAGAACCAATTTAGAGCAATAGAGGCAATGTCATAGTCATAAAACATAAAAGATTTGTAACACCAAGAAGCAAATAAAATGATAATTAACGTCTTCCCACCATAAAATAGTCGTCGAAGGTTCTAACCTTGCGCCCCTTCCATAAACACCATAAAATAGCTCCAATAATATTGAGCTTCAAAACCCTTCTAAATCTATGGGATGATATCTAGGTGTTGCTTACTATTTTTTAGAAAAAAAATATTCATTAATTAAAGCATGCTAGAATTATAAAAAAGTCTATTGACAAGAAGTGCTCCAAATCAAAGTTTTTTTAAAAATTATTCCATCGCCTCCCTAGCTCTTAATTGGAGTGCTTTAATTTCATGTAAATCTTGTTTCCATCGATTTATCATATGTATCTCACAAACTTTTTTTTAATGAGTGTCTTTTTCTAAAAAACTGTTAGAAAAGTTCTAATGAACTTTGTTTAAAATCTTAATTATGATGTACTATGCTTTTGGATAAAACAATTACTTAATATAGATTCCTAAATTGCTATCAATATAGATTCCTATACATCATCTCCAACACTCCTTTGTGAAGAAATCATAACTAATGTTGCTATATGTTGTGTTGGCAAATCCTATTCGTTATTAAGTTATGATTCTGCTACCGTAGCTTTGAATTGGAGAGCGTTTTTTAGACCCCCTTAGCTTATTTTAGTGTATGTCCCTTGCATATGCTTTTTTTTTTAAATCAATATATATATATATATATATATATATATATATATATATAAAACACTACTTTCCCTCTCTCAGCTTTGTTACACAGTCTAATATCTAAAAAAATGACAAATGAAAAAACCTCCAAATGCTTCAAGTGAAAATAGCTAGATTTCTATGTCCTACTCTTAAAGGCTGCTTTTCTCTCTAATGAAGTCAACCCTCAAATATATCTACATAAAAGAACATTTTTAATGTATAATCCCAATTCATTAAGGCAAGGCAAATATATATAGGAAACATATCATTCCTCAGAATAATCATGCTAAATAGGCTTTAATTAATGTAAAAAACAAAGAAAGCATTTTAAATGTCAAAAGTACGTATTAAATGAATTCTATATATAGGGTATGCAACCAAGCAATATCTAAACAAAGAAAGTAGCAATATATGTGGTAATGACTGCAATAGTAGGTAGTAATAATTTTATGGACATCAGAAATCTTTGGAAAACATGAAAATTAAAACTTGTTCATAAACAAGTGTATCATTTTAAGCTTTCTAGCTATTCACATTTATAACTAGAGAACATAAAGAATGTAGGAAAAAAAAAGAAACTGCCCTTTGTAAAGAGATAAAGGCATAAAAGAGTAAAATCATCAGAAAAATGCAATTTAAATACTTAGATCAAGTTCCAAAAATATTATGTGTTTTTATGTGTAAATGTGCAATAAATGACCAGAAAAAATTGGATCTTTGGTGTGAAATGATACTATACTGGTTGTCATTTGGTCACTCAATTAATTTAAGTCCATTTTTTGCATTTAATACTTCTATTAATCTTGTTAACTGATTGTTATTAGTCCCCTCCCTAAATAGTAAGGCCGTCTTAGCTCAGTGGTAGAGCGCGTGGCTTTTAACCACGTGGTCGTGGGTTCGATCCCCACAGACGGCGGGAATTAGTTTTGTTTTGAAAAAAAGTCCACCCCCTTACATCTAAAAACATTGATATCAATGAAAACAGTGAAATGACACAGTTTTGCTACAATTGGCAATGGATATATAGAAACTTTTATTATTTTTTTTTGGAAAAATTAATACTTCATATTTCATTGATAAGGAGAGAAAGTATGTGAGGCACATAGAAGTACAAACTAGATAGAGTCAACAAAAGCATGCCAATTTAAAGCTATGCAAGAAATTATATCATAATCAAGATAAAAGTCAATGGTGAGAAACCTAACTACAAAGCCACAGCAAAATCTACTGCCTAAACTACAGTAATTTAGTGTGTTTGTAGAAAAAACAATAATTGGTCTGGTCTCTGTGAGAGAACAGAACAAAAAGAATGAAAAAAAAAATAATAATAACAACAAAATTTTACTATTCAACACAAACATAACTACCATCCAAGATTTGAAAGTGAGAAAGAAAAAAAGGGTTTTTGAAGAGGCAATTAAAAAAATATGCACTGAATTGAGAATTGAGATGCATAATAATGAAAGAATAATATAATGTGAAGATGAGAATTTATATATTAAATTCATAAACCATTAGCCAACCTTTGAAAAGCCATCTTTTCTGCAACTTTTTTCTGCCAAAACTTGCATGGGCTTTGCTATTTGTCCAATGAAGTAGAGACAGCAATCACCAGTACCTATAAGAACACATAAAAAATAATTAATATTCCACAATTATATTATAAAGTGGAATGAATGGATCAATTGAATTGAGATCATGTAGCATTATATGTATATGCAAGTGCAACTATATATATTAATTAATTTATTGACAGCATATATATATATATATATAATAAAAGAAGAAAAGACATCATTTCTTTATATTCCTTAAAATAAAATTTATGTTTATAAGACATGCTCTCAATGGATTCTTGTGGCTGTGGTCTAATCCAAAAAAACCCTACAAAACCCACAAACATTTTTCTAATTTATGCTCCTTGTATAATGAATTTTCTATTTTCAAAACAAAAAAAAAAACACACACACACACACAAACATATTAAAAAACTCATCTTCAACTGAGATTCCAAAACTGAAAAAACAAAAATTTATCTGAGATTACAAAACCAAAAGAGAAGAAAAGACAATGTAGCTAATAAATTGAATCCCTTTTCAAGTTGAAACATAAAATCAACATTTTTACTCATTGGTTTTTGTTATTCATGATGTGTTCTGAAATAAAATTGAGTGTTCTAGTGATTCTAACAAGCATAAAGGAGCCATAAAATTAAAGAAAAAAAGGAAGAAAAAAAAAGGGAAACTAAATTGAATAGCTGTCTTACTGTTTGGTTCTCATCTTCGTTTGTACAAGAAACTTTTTGGAGGTGCGGCTTCAGTTTGGTCAGGTACCAAAATCTAAGGACGACGACATCGACGACTTCCCTTTATCGAAAAATTCCATTGTTGGAATGTTGTTACTACTATTCGGCATCTGCATCAACGTCGACATTGACATCGGTATCGGCATTCCATTGTAAACGTGGAATCGGGGCGACACAGTCGTAGTCGAGGTTGTTATGTCGCAGTACTCTTCATCAGACTGATCCTCAGACACCACGCATTCCATATCGACCCCGAAAAGCCTCAAAGTCTTAGCAGCAGCACCACCTTGCCCAATTCCTCCACCACCACCTCCAGTAGAACCCGGCACCGCCTCAGAAGGCGGGGCTGGGCCAGATCTTTGATGGTAAAAAACTGGCGAGCCAGAACACGAGCCACCACCGACGCTACCCGCAGCGACCATAGGAAGATGATTAGAATGAAGATGATGATAATTATAGGGGTTATTATTATGAAATAGGCTGATATTATTATGATTAGTACTATTATTGTGATGCAAGTGGAGGACGTGGTCCCTGTGTAAAGATAAGGGTGTGGCCAATGGATTCCACTGGTGGAGCTGAAAATGGTGAGGAATTTGGCCGCCGTGTTGGTGGTGGTGGTGAAAACTAATAGCTGTCTCGACCGCCGGGTGCGGTGGCCGGCGCCGCCAATCGATAAAAAACCGATCTTTATCAACATCAGCAACCCCTCTTTGGAAGGAGACAATATCACCAGCATCTAGTCGCTTCTCCTTAACGAAGCGGCTCCAGCCTTTGGTCATGACATAGCTCTGGCTACTGGTCCAGTAAGAGTAACGAAACCGCCACGATTTGCCGCCGCGGTCCTCGAAGTTCAAGAGAAGGCCCTTCTCGTTCGATGAAGAATCGAGCGGGAAGTACTTTTCCGCGTGCTGTTTCGGGATGACTAAGCGGTTTAATTTTCCCACATCGCTTGGAGTCACTACTTTGTCGAACATGTGCTCTTTCTCTACAAAAATGGAACTTGATTCCATTTCTTGTTGTTGCTGCTGCTCAAAATCTGTTCTTGAATCTGGGTTGTTCTTGTTGAAAATCTGATGATGATTTTCAAGGGGAAATTTAGAGGATGAATTACCAAAGTAATCCATGAATTTTGGGAGGGGGTTTTGAAAAAAAAAAGAAGAAAGGATCTTTCAAGAAGTAAAGTAGATATTATAGTAATTAAACAACATGAAATACAAAAAGGGCAAAGATCCACAAAAGAAAAACACAAAAAATGAAGAGAAACAAGAGTGAACACAAAACCCAGATGGAAAAATTGGAATTTTTTTTTTTTTTTTTTAGAAAGATAGTTTTTTTGGAGTAGTGTAGAGGAAAATGAAGAAGAAACCCCCAGAAAGAGGAATAATAGAGGGGGAAGGGTATTGGATAATAATAATAATATGCTTTTTTTTCTTCTTGGTTTAGGGTTTTAGAGAGAGAGAAAAATGAAGGGTAGAGAGAGAGTAAGTTATGGTAATGAGAAGAGAAGAGGAGGGTCCCCATGTATTGAACTGGTTGGGCTCATGTGAGGCTGTCTGTGTCAACATCTCTACGTACCTGGTTTATACATACACCAAGTTTCTTTTTATTTTTTTTGGTGTTTTAATTAATAATCACTAACCCATATAGAATTAATAATAATTAAAAAAAAGACAGCTGTTTTAGATAGGGTGAACATGGGTTGGGTTGCGTTGGATTGAGGTGATTTTCAACCCAACCCAAAAATTCGGGTTGGTCAATTCTCCAACCCAACCCAATTAAAAACACAACCAAACCCAACCCAACCCTTTATTTTCGGGTTGGGTTGGGTTGAGTTATTCGGTTCATAATTTGTAACTACCCTAAAATTAAAAAAGCTCACCATGATAAGCAATATACTCAATAAAAACAATTTCTAAGACCTCTTTCTCGATTCTTAGAAATTTATGACGAACATTAGCATAAGTGTATTTTTATTGCCAATGAAAAATTCAAGTTTACCTAACTTTAAAACCTTATCAATAGGTTTAAAAAATATTATAAAATAAAAGTTTTACAATAATGATTAAATTAAATAAATATGTAACATATAATATAAATAATTAAATAACATAATAATTATGTTATAAGTAAAGTATATATTTTTAAACTAAATAGGAAATTCGGGTTGGTCGAGTTGGGTTGTATTGATTTTAGGTTAATCCTTGACCCAACCCAACCCATGAAAATTTCATATTTTGAATTCAACCCAACCTATTCATGTATTCAACCCAATCCAACCTGAAAAATTGGGTCGGGTTAATTCGAATTTCTCGGGTTGTCGGGTTCGTGTGCACTCCTAATTTTAGATATAGACCATGAGTTTATTATTGGAATATTCAAATCTTTCAACTGGGCAAACTATATATCCAACTTCACATATTAAGGACTATTTTTCAAATTTTACTTTGCAATATCTGTCTTAGAATTGTGTGGTAATAAGTTTTTAGGCTTTAAAAATGTGTAGTGCACGTGTTCTTTGACTATTGATCATATTGAGTTCTTGGACTGTAAAGTGTTTTTTTCATGGAAAAAGATATGAAGAATTTCATTAGGAAAAGTAAAAGAAGCATGTAAGTAGGGGTGCACACCAACCCGACAACCCGAGAAACCCGAACCAACCCAACCTAAATTGTCGGGTTGGGTTGGGTTGAA
>JBBMEF010000023.1:9379540-9392272 GCA_037832685.1 Sicyos baderoa
TAAGAGCGAGCTTGCACAAACATTATCGCTTCGAGAGAAGACATTCTTTACTGCTTTCTTTATTGCTTTCTTTACTGCTTATTTACTTGCTTTCTTTATATTTCGGAATTAGCATTTTTAGAATTTGCTGAGTTTAACCTACAACGAAAGCCGTGTGCAGAATTAGGAAGAAGAGGGAGAGGATCGAAAGGTTCCACTATTTATCTCGAATAAATATCTTTGACGCTCAATCTAGGGTATTTTGCGAACATAGTTCACAATTCGCGTTCACTTCGAAAGGAAGTTTACTAGATTTTTAGTACAAATCCGGCTACTTAAAGATCGAAAGACGGGGTAGTTGGGCGTTAGTTGCAGTTATAAGTTTAGCTTTTGCGAAAACTTTCTTTGCGAACTTCTATTATTCATTTACTTACTTGCAAAAACCGACACCAAAATCACTCTTTAAAACATTTAACCGATAACAAATTGACAACTTGTTATCACAAACCGCACATTTCACTGACTTATAAATAACTGAACTAAGACATAATTTCCTGTGGAGATGACTTTTACTTACTTTTAAAACTTGCTACAAACGATAAGGTATACTTGCCTTTGCAAATCGCTGTAATCTATTCATATTATTCGCAGTTTGCGAACCAACCTTAACGCGATCAATAGTCAACCGACTCATGAGACAATAAACCAATTACTTGTTAAATTTCTTTTCTCCTTAACCTAGTTATTATCAATTTAATCATACGAATAAATTCCAAGGTTGCTTCTGTAAAGTTAATAAACTCATATTTAAAATTGCAGGTGATCAAATCTGAATAAGAATACGACTTTACTAATATTGCAGAAACTTATACTACTCCTAAAACATAAATAAACATAATTCAAAGAAATCATATACATAATTAAAATATGCAACTAAACTACGAAGTACATGAACTGACACCATCATTGTCGATGATGTTTCCTTCATTACACCGCCGGGGTACTTAATTCTTCAGATCTACAGATGAATAGGGACAACCGAGGCCTCCGAGGAGAGCCTCGACGTCTGAGGGTTCACCAACGGTAGGTTTCTTCCGAATTTCAGCACTCCCTTCTTCTTCGATCATTCTGGAATTCATAGAGCTGGAGTTTCTTGCTGAACACCCTCTAAATTGGCGCTCAATTGTGTTTCCAAATCTGCCTTTATTCTTTCATACCTTAGAGTTATTTTATCTTCCTCAATCTTTTCCTTATCCGTCTTGCGTCGTCCTTTGGTCAAACCATGATGCTTTATTTCCTCATGCAAGATCTTACAAAATCACAACATCATCGAGCTTGTGCTTCGCACGTGCCGACGCGCTTATAGGCGCGTAATTCGTATTTATCATGCGACTTTTGCCTTTTATTTGCGATGCGAGAAGATTTTGTAGTTTCATGATAATTATCACAAAATTGCATGTTATGGTTCACACTTGAGAACATATAGTTCTTTTCGAAGACACAATGTAAGTTAATAAGGGCATAGTGCTAATATTTAGCGCTATCAACACATACATATATACATATGTATACATGGTATATATAGGTATATATACATGTATATATTGGTATATACATGTATGATAGTATACTAAATCTAGGTGGAGACTCAACCCAACCCAAAAATATAGGGTTGAGTTTGTTAAATATCCCGCATCGTAAAGAGTTGAGACCTCAAAATAAATAAAAGAGATATGAGTTATTTCGCTCATGAAAAATTGATTTTTAGGTGAAACTCCATATAATATTTTATGATCTCAGATCTCATTAAATTCAAACGGGTATTCGATGGACATAGGGAAATAAAATTTCAGATTTAATATTATATTTGCAATTGATAATAAAAAACTCAAAAGTTTAAATAAATTACAAGGTCATACATGAATTATAAATTCTAATGTTAATTTTGATTTAGTAATTAATAACAAATCTCAATTTGAAAGATTTTATGAGTATCGAGAATTTCTAGTTTACCTCGGTTAAAGTTTGACACGTTAAATTAAAATATTTAGAAAATTAAGACCACGTTGATAACCATTTGATTTTTTATTTTTGGTTTTTGAAATTTAAGCATTTCTCACTCAAATTCACTACAATGTCGTCGACCCTTCCTACAATATATCCATCTTTCCTTAAGAAAGTAGGAGAATAATAACCAACTTTTAAAAACAAAAAAAAATAGCTTCCAAAAAATTATTTTTATTTTTAAAAGTTGGCTAGTATCCTCCTACTTTCTTAAGGAAAGTTAGATAAATTGTAGGAAGGGTGGAAGACATGGTAGTAATCTTGAGTGAAAATAGACTTAAATTTCAAAAACAAAAAACAAAAAACAAAAAACCAAATAGTTATCAAACGGGGCCTAAATTATTTAAATTTTATGTTTTAATTTAAGACCAAGGGTATATTTGAAACTTTTTTAAAGTTTAGGGGTATTTTTAAAACAAAATCTTAACGATTTTCATCCAAAATTAACGGTAAGGATATTTTTACAACTTTGGTAAAGTTTAAAGGTATTTTTGAAACTTTTCAAAGTTCAGGAGTAAGTTTGACAAAAATGTGATAGTTTAAGAGTATGTTTGATAATTTAACCTAATCAAAACTAATATCAAACAATCAAAGCAAATGAAAATCAACGAATACAATAATTATCAAAAGAATTTGAAGCAATAATTGGCAAAATGAGAAAAAATAGGAACCGTTCCAGCGAAGGGGAAAGAAAAGAGGAAAAATAAAGATGATTTTTATTTGTTATATGTATGGTTGGTTCGGTTTGATTTTTATCTCAATTTTTCCATACATAACCAAACCGAACCACACAAATAAACTCATTTTCATTTTGAACCAATTGATCCAATGCATTTCTAAATAACCGAACTAATCCACTGGTTCGGTTAAGTCAATTATTGGACTTTTTTTCACCCCTAGTTAACCATTATCACCCAATTAGTCTCACTACGGGTTTATATAAAATCAAGTTTTATTTAAAAGAATAAAGAAAATTCTCTCGCACACTCTCACCCGTACACTCTCACCGCGCCAACTAGTCTACTTTTGTGGCTGGTAGATAGATATTTGATGCTATCATTAGTGACTAATAAACTTATTGATGAATGAAAAAGAAAAAATATTAAGGATGTTATTATCAAACTTGACACCAAAAAAGCCTTCAACATAGTTGACTAGGACTTCCTTGATAAGATTTTTGTTGCCGAAGGTTTCGGGACAACGTGGAGGAAATGGATCATAGGTTGTATTAGTTCCACAAATTTTTCGATGATTATTAATGGTAGACTTATGGGAAAAATCTATGCTACCCGAGGTACCCGATAGAGAGACCGCCTCTCCCCTTTTTTATTCACTCTTATTGTTGATTGTCGTAATCGTATGTTGATCGAAGAGGACGATGAGGGTAGAATTAGTGGTCGTCACTTTTACAACTCTAGTGAAGATGAGGTTAGTATCTCCCAACTTCAATTTGTAGATAACACTCTCCTCTATTCAACACACAACCCATTGAAATTGGACAATCTCATACAAACCATTAAGAAGTTTGAGAAAATTTTGGAATTAATCAGTAATTGCCAAAAGACAATTTTATACATTGAGGCTGTCTCACATTGGTGCTTGTACTCTTGCGGCTCCTTATGATTTCAAGGTTTGCAAATGGAGGTTGTCTCACATTGGTGCTTGTACTCTTGCGGCTCCTTATGATTTCAAGGTTTGCAAATGGTCGGCTCTTTAATTGGGGCTTCCTTAAATGTAAATCCCAAGACTCTTGATTTTTGGGCGCTTGTTATCAAGAAGACGGAAAATAGACTACAAAATTAGGACTCTACGAGTCTCTCGAAAGATGGTTGACTTACTCTCATCAATGCTACTTTGTCGAATATTTTGATATACTACTCGTCTCTCCATAAAACTTCTCCTAAAGTGGTCTCCATGATTGGAATGTATTTAGGAGCTATCTTTGGAAAAGCAACAACAATAAAGCTTGAGTCGTCTTCAAGATGTGGTACAGTGGTTGAAGACTTAGGCTTTGAAGGTATGCTCCATTTAAGATCTCATGTTCGAAATTCACCTGTGACATTACTTCTTCGACGTCTCTGGTGCCTGGCCTAAGGACGGGCGTGGTTACCTTATTTCAAAAAAAAAATAAAGCCGGTAGTCATTTGATCAAATGGTCTAAAGAAAAGCCTATGGAATGTGGTGGTCTAGAAATTCCGGATATTCGTGCCAAGAATGAAGTTTTGTAGGCTAAATTGGTTTGGCATTTTGTAACAGAAAGATTGGCTCTATGGAGGAAGTTGATTCTATGTAAGTTTGGTGCAATATCCCTAGGAAGAGAAATCTACATCTATCCCAGAGACCATGGAAGGATATTGCAAAATTGGGCCCACTGATTTATTCAAGAGTGCACACCAAGATTGGCAATGGTGAATCTACATTATTTTGGGAAGATTCTTTATGTATTAAAAATTACTTCCTGATTTTGAAATAGAGGAGTGGATAGCATTGTCATCTGAGCTTGACAATTTAATATATTTGGAGGTCTAAGGTTAAAAAACAAGGTTAACATCCCTTGGAAGAGAAATCTAACAGTTTAATCTATAACCCATGAAAAAATATTGAGATTTCTCTTTATACCAAAAACAAATAAACCTTCAAGAATGGTGTAAAGATTTTTCCAAAAATGGGAACAAAATTCTGATTTAAAAACGGTCATATTTGCAATTGCTTTTAAAATCGAAAAAGATTTGGGTGGAGTCTAGGCTACACTCCCACATGACTGACGTCACATTTTAAGCCACAAATTTCTTCTTTTCTTTAAATCTCTTTTTGTTTGTAAGAGATTTTTTTTTTTTTCTTTTTGTGGCTCTTAAAGTAATTGCATGGATGGGGTGCAGCCTGGGTGGGCTGCACCCAAATCTGACTCTTTAAAATCTACCTGGCAAAATAATTTTTGCAGATTACTAATTCGTGAATAACTATTGAACATTCTCCAAAATTTTCACAACCCAAAAGTCATGAGTACATCCACTTATCTTTTCTTCAAAGTTCAGCTCACTCCAAAGCCAAGACTTGGGAGACATCAAGAATTTCTCATCAAGTTCAGCTGTAAGTTCAACACAACCTATAAGTCAGTGTTACAAGAGACTGTCAGCTGATTAAGCTTTACCTGAAAATTAGAACACAACTCCTAAGTCGTGTTACGCAGAGACCACGGGCCTCAACGAACAGCACCTTTGATGTATCCCCTTTTCTCTGCACCTGGATTTCAAGTTGTACACAAACTCAGTTTTGAGGATCTATAACCCATACATAAACAAGTAAATAACAAAAGTACTTCTAACCTTTCCTTGCTAGTCTTGGTAAAACTTTCCTTGGTGCAACTTCAGATGATTACAACAAACTCCACATACAAAACCAAGAACTATCAGATTGAGTTCCACACATTGACAAATTCAAAACAAACAAATATACCACTGGCTCTCTCTGGTCATCATATTTCTCGCCAGCCGATAGCATACAGATCAAAATAAAAGTAGTTACAGCAGCTAATACCATATGGTGCCGATATCGGTGTTGTATAGCTAAAACAGTAACTCATAGTTCTTATCAAAATTGGGTTTTCCCCTCTTCTTTGAATACTGCAGACTCTACTAGGCTGCAGCATGTTAGTTTCCAGTTTTAGATTACATACTTAAATTTATCCCCTTCTTGACCCTCGAAGGATTCTACTTCACTACTCCAAATCTGTGAACTGTCTATTTTCAGAACATTCTAGAGAATTTGAGCCTAAAATTTCCATTGCCTTCTCCCCAAAATCCCCACTGACGCAACCAAACTCGACATCTTCATCGTCACTATCAATACTATTTGGAGTTACGCGATTCTGATAGCTTCTCTGCCTTATAAGAAACACATTGAAGTAATAGCTGATCAAAATTTTCCTCGACTTCTTTGGAAAGCACCTCAGGGAATAGTTCCAAAAGCACCTACTCTGGTTGTTAAAACTTGAGATTGACAACTCCTTAAATTTCTTTTCTTCTTCAGAAGTCCACTGTAGAGATATTTCCTCCCCCATGTGATGAAATCTCCAATCATAGAATGTCAAACCAAGTTCAAGCTTTAATCTCATCCTCGCTTCAGCAATGTGAAATCTAAAACATTCAACAGAACTCGGAAATTGACACCTACATGAATCCGGTCTCCCTCTGCCAATGGGATTCCGATTCTTTATGGAATGACTATTTCTGTGCTGAGAAGGCCATGACTGCGTCCCTAGCCATTTAGAGTCACTGTCAGAAATATTACCAGTCCATTTGGGCACAGCTGCTTGAAATAAAGCACCCACGGGAACTGATTTCTCAACCGAATCTTCATTCGGCTGATCGTCTACCATTTCAGATGATGAGTCACCATTCACTAGTGTTTGCTTGTCAAGTTTCTTCCCAATTTCTGTTGTTGGACTACCAAGCAAGTTATTTTGAACAGCTGGACATGAACTACTACATGAGACCAATGCAGATTTGCCACACCTGATCCTTTCAGTAGACAGGTGATGATTACCAAAATCATCCTCATAAATGGATGGATGCATCTTTACTTTCTTCTGCAAGTTTAAACCAGAATCTTTTTTTTCTCAAACTCAGAAGATCATTTAATTTTGTTCAACTTTAAACAAGAATCCATTGATAGATAAGCATTTATTTTTTAAGCTAAAACTTGTGTTCTCCAACAAAAGGAGCAAGAACAATAGGTACCACCTACTCTCAACATGAAAATGACACTAGAATAGCCACATCGACACGTAGGAAAACAAACTACTAGATGAAAAGATGAGGCATATTCAACTGTATGAACGAAGGTTATAAACTAATAAAGCATAGATTAATAAATATTGATATTAGCTTGATTATCAATCCGACAACCGAACCGATATCTTCGGTTTTTTAAATATTGATCCGATCCAATGTCCAATAAAGCATAGAACCATTGGATCGGTTTTCAATTGGTTCGGTTTTTAATAGATCCGATCCAATGTCCGATCCAATGTCCAATAAATTATAAAGTATGATCCTCGAAAACTTAAATTTTCATATGAATTGAATTCATTTTTTCAATTTTCAAATATTTGGAGTGCTTAGTCAAATTTAACAGCATAAAAATCGAAATTTGGTCCCACTATACTACACATTGAGAAAAAATCAATGGAAAATGAACAAGAGGAACATGAAGGCGAATCGAATCAATGAAACAAAGAGGCGAAAGTTAAGCAGCTTGTGTTGTGGGAAAAAAATAGACCAAATTAAGATTAGTTGTTACATAGCCACTGTGTTGCGGAAAAAATAGAACAAATTAAGATTATTTTTCCATAAAAAAAACTCTATAGGAGTTTCGATCGATTTTTTGAAACACTGAAAAAGGAAAGTAGAAATCCCAATGTTTCATTTTAAAAAAAAAATCATATTATTTCAATTTCCTTATAGATTTCAAATGACAATCAAATTCTAAGGTAAATAGAGTTTCTTTCTAGATTTCAAATTGCAATCAAATTCTAGAAGAGTGAAACTATGCCAAGATTTCAATTTCAAGAAGAAACAAAAGAAAAATATTATTGATGATTCAAATCATTATCCTAGAACATTCAGAACAACAGAGAAAATAAGTATACAAAATAGCAATTAAATAAAATAATGTGAACAAAGTGGCAGAGAAAGGCGCATAAACCAGGAAGGCAAGAAGAAGAAGAGCATTCAAAATAGCTAAATTATATAAAAAAAAAAATGTGAACACACGAACTTGGAAATCCTTGCTTAGATAATGAATTCCAAATTGAGCACTACTAACCTCGCTAAGCAACCCTTGAAAAATTGGAATAAAGAAGAAAAACAAAAATCTAAAGGGAAAATTGAAATATCGAGCAAAAGGAAACGACTAGGGAAATCGGAAACATCAAGCAAGAGGAAACGACTAGGGAAATCGGAATTAGAAAAGCGGCTGGAGAAGCAGGAGAGACAAATGAATTAATTGAAGAAAATTAGGGCTTGTTTAATTTATAGTGTCGGTTCGGTTTTCTATTGGTTTTTCAATACTAAACCGAACCGAACCAATTAAAATTCGGTTTTCTGCATTTACAACCAATAGATCCAGTCTCTTTCTAGAAAACCGAACCGAACCATTGGATCGGTTCGGTTCGGTTCACTCGGTTTTTGGATTTTCTTTTCACCCCTACTGAAAACTCCGAACTGATTTGGTCTGGTCTGGTCCAAACTGCTAGATACCAAACTGAAATGGACCAAACAGTCCAAGATAAGGTTTTCCCTTTGTCCCTTATCAAAAAAAAAATTCCCACCGTTGCACAATTCTGCAAATTCAATAAGAGTCGCCACAAACCTAATGGTGCTCGTCAAAGAGTAGTGGCCTTTATCGATGAGCAAATTGATACACATAAGAGAGAGAAAGGCAACAGATGGAAGGCTCTGATTGATTGGACCACCAGAGAAATGGGGAGATCGCTACATTGTTGTCACGATGAAGTGTCGATATGAAGCCCGGGGAAGTCAATAGCAATTGTCAAACTAAGCCTCGTTTCATCAAAAATTACAGAGAAAGGAATCACAGGTGCGTAAACATCCAAGGGAGGGAAAAGGAGTCCTACACTATGGTCAGGGAACTCCCAAGATGCAAATCTGAGGTTGGACTCTAAAATCGCAAAGGAAAGTCTCTTGTTAAGCATCGATAGTTCTTGATCCATGATTTATCCATTTGTATGTAGCCGGCTATCGAGGAGAGAAGAAGATGCAATGAAACGGTGCTATCTGGAGAAAGGGAAAGAAACAATGCACTGTTCAAAGGCCCCCTCCTAGGCTGGTAAGGAACGGCACCAGAGACAGTGGAAAATGTTTTAGGGTTTTCCTTAGGTATTTAGGATTTAGACAAAGAAAGGATTTAGAGAGATGTAGTTATTTGTCTCCTACCTTCTTTTTGTATACCTAGTGTAATACATCGAAAACACATGGGAATCCCTCTATAGATTTTTATTTGACGTTTTATATTTTCACTGATTAGAGTTATTGTGACCCCCTTAGTTGTGGCCTTTTCTCTCTTTTTTTTCGTAAAAAGTTGATCAAGAACTTCCACAAGACCACTTGTGCTCCTAGAAATGTACTCTCCATCCTCCAAGGACAAAGATAACAAAAGCCCAAGAAAATGGACTACCCTTAATTTTGACGGAACTAGAGTCTCTAAAGCCACTTTTTTTAAGTTCTAAGCCACTTATCCAAAAATAATGTTCTTGGTATTCAAGTTTCTAAGACCTATAACAAATATGAAATAACAACTAAAGCAAAAAAACCACACTACTCTATTCCTACTAACCAGGTGAGAATCAAAATGATCCTTCACCCATTCCACAATAGAATTCTCATAACACATTTAGTCCTCCGGGCAGAAGCAAGAGAAGCTCAAAATATACTCTCTTTATTTTTTGATATATGTGACTGTCCGGGCCAGCTTTCGCGCGCCTCGACTAGTGTCATGGCCGGGGACATACCGCCTGATCATGAAACTATCATCCTTTGATCTTACCATCTCTAAGACCATAAAATTGACATATTCTTAGGTGGTGGCAACTGCAAGGACTTATTTTCTTTTCAGTTTTCACACATTTGAAAACAAAGAGATGTAAACTCAGGTTCAAAGGTGAAACAAAACACATAAACAAGGGCAAACCTTGCTCTATGTACATCCCTGATCATAGACTATGCTAGTAGATGCAATGACAAAGATCTAAGTTTCCACCATTGAGTCGATGTTCACCTAGGACGCAAGACAGGGTGACATGGTAGTCGTATGCTGCTTGCTTACAACAATGGAAACCCGAGGTAACTTCTCCCATTCTATATATGCAGTGTTTTAAAAAGCGTAAGGCGCACTAAGGCGCAATGATCCTCTCGAGCCTAAGGCGCAAGGCGCACCAAAAGGCGAGGGCTTTTTTACTTAAGGCGCACTATATAAAAGAACACAAAAAATTTATATATTTGTGTGTATACACAATAAAAAAACCCTTTTCATGGACATAAATGGAGTTCTAACCAAGAATAATATATAAAACATACATAATATTCAACTATCAACCTTCAAGTGCTTTGAATTGCCTAATACGAGGATCTAAAGTACAAAAAGCGCAAAGAAAATAAAAAATCCCATGAGGATTCACGTAAGGCGTAATAAGGCGCACGCCTTATGGGGCAAGGCGCTAGAGGTGGGACTTGAGCCTAGGCGCGCCTTTTAAAACACTGTATATATGAATGAAAAGGGTGCTGACATCTATCCTGAAAAAGAAATCCAAGATCATGATACCTGCATAAGTCAGTTTGCGCACATAATTGCAGCACAAAGAAAGAATCCCAGTATTCATGTCATGACCACCCGTCAAGGAAAATAGGGGAAGGGGACAGATAAAACTGGCTGACAAGCAGAATAAGTGAATGAAATCTACCTGTATTAAAAGATTTTTCTCAGCTTTTTTGTCAACATCCTTCCTAATTAAAAGTGCTTCTTTTGCTCTGATTACTTGAAGCCAAAATGCATTGTTGTCATCATACCCTTTCCACATAGATGACTTTGGTATTGTACCAGTAGATGGATCAGTAGGATTCTTTGCACTCTTTCTTGCCCACTTCAACATTCGTAATAACGATTTTCGATATCTCCCAAGGGAGTCTATTACATTTTCAACATTAACACTGACAGCATCCAAACTTCTATCATCTTCAATAACATGGATTCGATCCTTTTCGGCATCATCCGCAACTGTGTCGTTACCATTATTTTGAATTTCTGCAACATCCCCATGTATACTATGTTCTTCTTTCTTTGTTTTTGGGGATCTTATTTCCTCCTTCACTGCAGTGTCAGCTACATTGACGCTTCCATTCTGTTGGTTAGATTCAAGTCCAGAACGGTCATGATGTGCGTTCTTTCGTCTCAGCAGACCATATACCATACCCTTAATCTTCGCCTCCAGTTCCGACAGAAATGGAAAACTAATCTCATAGTGATAACTAGAGTTTCCATTTACCAGTTTGGTACCTCCACGTCTCACCATGAGCCATTTCTCCAGCTCACTTAAATACTTGGAATAAATCAATTTCACAGAAGCTGAAAGTTGAAGATCCAGACCTAATTCCACAACCACTGAGGACCATAATTGATTTTCAGAAACCACTAGATAACCACCTTTCTCTCTCACAATCATGAACAGTTCAAACAAATCCAAAGATCCCCCTTCACCTAGTATTGCTGGCATTGGCCTAACAATTCCACTCCGACCTATTTCCTTTAGAAAAACTGAAAGGATCTTCTCAAACGAGCTTCTAACTGTCGCTTTGCAATCATCATAATCAACATTTGCATGAATTTCCTCTACCAAAGAATCAGAGGATATGCAATAACCATTACTCTGATAAGGATCAACATATTTATTGCAATCTAAAACTGAATCATTTGATGAAATAGGCCATTTCCCCATGAACTCAAACCCCTACTTCAAAATTAAAGAAAATTCACCGGCGTGAAGAGGAAGGTGAACAGAGGAGCAGGCCGCCTCCGCCAGAACCCTCCGCCTCCGGACGGTTGCCGTCGTGTGATCGGAGCTGAGAGCTGCTGCCACCTGCTCGAACGCTGCGCCGGAAATTTAATAAGTCGCCACAAACCTAATGGTGCTCGTCAAAGAGTAGTGGCATAGAAAAACACAACCAGTGTGAGCAAATGAAATCACAGTTCAAAATTAACAACAAATTTGGATTAAGAATCGAAACCTAACAAACTTAGAACTCGATCGAATCACACATTTACAGCAGTATCAATTTCATCCAAACGCTAAAACAGATTCCAAGTGGATCTAAACATAAAATCAAAATCAAAATGAAAGATAGACACAGAACCAAAATCAAGGAATTCAGCAACGAAAACACAGATCCATGGCAGATTCAATAAAGCACAAAACAAATAACGTTCCACCAGTACAAAATCGCATAAAACATAATTTAGAATCACATACCGTGAGAGAGAAGAGAGCAGATTAGGGCATAGAAATTGATTGAGGAGCTGAGAGTTGGATTTCGAACGTGTATGGATTTTATTGAATCAGATTAGGGCATAGAACTTGATGTAATCGAGGTCTGCTTCGTTTTGCCGATTACTCGCAGACGATTCTTTGAACCGCAGTAGATTGATTGATTTCGAACACGTCGAAGATTTGAACAAACGGAGACGATATTAGAGGATATTGCAACGATTTAGGTTTGCAAATCGTATTTGAAAGACGAGTTCCGATTATCGGCGGCGTATGTAAGAAACTCCGGCGATGTTCTTCGGAGTTCGGAACGTTTTCCGGCGGTGGAGACCTGAAGATCGGAACGTTTTTTCAACAGAGAGAAAAAAAATGGGATGGTGAAAGGAAAGCGGCGGCACATAGAAGACGATGGATTATAGTGTTCTTAAAAAAAATGATTTGTTTTTATTAAACACGATTTGGGTTTTCCGTTGCTTTCATCAGATAATAATATAGGCATATATAATAGGAGATTTTTCATCTATAATAAAAATTGGCTAAAAAATTGCATTTATTACACAAAATTGAAAATAATTGCATATATACCAAAATTATGAGTGATTGAACTCAATCGAACTCAATCAATAACTAGT
>JBBMEF010000023.1:9392372-9413040 GCA_037832685.1 Sicyos baderoa
ATTATACTAATTAAGAAATGCATACAAAATACTATTACATTTTTTTGCAAAGTATTTTCAAATTACCTTGCTATCTTCAGTGTATACCGTCTTTAGGGGCGTTGCATTGAGAGTTTGTCCCTCACTGTCGGATGAGCTAGATGTCTACATAAACATGAAAGTTTTTTAATACAAAAGAAAGTGATGAGAACTAAAGTTCTTAAAATATTCATACCTCCCCAATTTCTATTACGGAATTGTCAATTTTCTTCTTTCTTCCAGAGTAATTAATATGAGTTCCCATCGTTCTTTCACTTCGTCTTCGTTCCCAAAACTGTTGCTGCTCTTTCTTTCTATCCTTAATCATCTTCAATATTAATACAATATTATTAATTGGCCAGTATACAATTGATTTCTCATTCAATATTTGAAAAGAAACTCGAACTCACGCAAAATGAAGAAGAAAGGGGGTGTTTGGAAAGGGGGTTTAGATATTTAAGTTGAGGATTAAAGTGTTTTGTTTATGTTTTAAACTATTCAAATGTTGGATAAAGGCTGTTTGGTTTTAAAGTTTCTAGCTATTCTAAGTTGGGTTAAGGTTATTCAAAAGAGGAATAAGAGTTGTTTGGCTGCAGGTTTATGGCTATTCTAGTTATGGACAAATTATGTTTGGCTTGAGTTTTAAAAGTGTTTGGCTCTTAGATTTTTTGGTTTTGGGTTTATTGGGCTTATTTTTGTTCAAATGACATTTGTTGACCCGTTAACTTTATGTTGACCAGATTTTGACCCGAGCTAGTTCTTGTTCTCCGTGTCGGGTTTGAGAGGCACGTGGGACTCTAGAGCACGTTTTTTGAGGTTTGACATAGTTTAGTATTTTTGATGTTCTGAGCCTGTTTTTGTTGGTTTAAGGTGCCGGTTTTGATTAGTTTGTTCTATTTAGCGCTTGGAGTGTTGGCTTAACTATTAGGAGACTTCAGTGAGTGTTGCATTGCAAACAGTGGATTCAGCCAAGGTAAGGGAGCCCTTACCCCATTCTCGGAGACCTGTGGTTAATACGTGTGCTAGTCTACTTGCATGAGTTGATTTATTTGTTTGTAACATGACCATGTGCATTGTATGTTGCACTTGATTGCATTGTTGGCATATACATTTCATGCTTTATCTCTTGTATGACTAATGATGCATGATTTACGTATGCCTGCCTGATATGGTCGTGTTGCATGTAGTTTGATTGTCCTAATATGGACTGTCCTGATACAGACTTGCATGATGTTTTATACACGGCTTAGTGCCTTATTTGGACCCAAACAAGTCATGGAGACCGGATAGAGGAGACTAGTAGGTGGGTGTGGAGGATGATATTCGGGCTCACACCCCAACTTGAGGTGATATTCTCTCGCTCCGCAGGACTTCCGTGGATGGTTGGCCGACCAGGCTCACGGCCCTGGATGGTTTCTACTAGTAGCCTAGGCACTCTCCAGGTATTTGGTATGGGCCTGATATGGTTCCTTGGTGATTGGTGTGGCACCACCTCTCGTTGTGAGTACGAGGCTTGGGGCCAACAGGTTACTCGACTCACCCGATCCCTCTAGAGTAGATCGCCAGATTGCTCTCGAGTCAGAGGACTCTTATGGGCTTTGGTCTTAGGGTCTACAATCTTTAGACTGCTTTGCGTGGTGCTTGTGAAGAACGATGTTTCTTGACCTAGCACCTAGGAGCTTGGGTTTTGTATACCCCTCGGTTATGTTGCTGATCATACTTATATGTTGATGTTTGTATTCTTATGCATGTTTGTCCCCAAGCTGGGGAAGCCTTACTGAGTTTGCAAAAACTTACCCTTTCCATTGTGGAATCCTTCACAGGTTCCACTAGACTGTATTGAGATGGATAATCGACGGAGTTGGAGATGACCATGGGATCCGCTGCATTACTTCGTTTAGAGTCTTTTTTTTTATTCTTTTTGTATGAACTATTTAGGGGTATAATAAGTTGTAAATCATTTTACCGAGTTTTTATGTTTTGACTCTTGGGTACCTAATTCTTGTTAAAATTGAACTTACGATTTATAAACTTGTCTTTTAACTGGTTTCCAAAGATCAAAGTTTTGGATTTAATTATACATGCCCTAAGTGAAGAACAATATTTTCATGCATTTAGAGTTAAAGACTTAGGTTTAGACCCTGATTAGGGTTGGGTCCTTACAGTTGGTATCAGAGCTTAGAGTCAGATTGTGTAGACTAGCTTACATCGTAGGCTGTTGTTTTGGTCCCCATGGTCTTTAGCTGCCGATCGACATCAGGTATTCTAGCAGGGAGGTTAAGGCTTTGTAGCATATTTTGTATGATCAGCCTTGTTGCATTGCATTGCATTTTTATTACATCGTATCACTTACATCCTAGCTTGGAGGTTGTGGAGGGGCTGAGATGTCCATAAGACTGTTGTAAAGTGATGAGATACCTAGTGGAGTTACTAGGAGTTTTGCTTTAGGCTAAAGGGCAGTGTGAGCTTTCGAGCTCAGGAGGAGCATCGATCCTAAGATGCAGCCCAGAGTTGGAGCATTAGAGATAACCTGTAGTGTTGACAATTGTTGTAATGGCAAGAGTTGAGCTAAAATCAGAAATGTTGACTAGTTTGCATGCTAAGTAGCAGTTGAGGGACGCTCTGCAGAGTGTGCACGATGTTGCTCAGGAGTCTACACCAGTTGCGGATACTCAGGTTGGAGCAGTGAGAAAAATTGCTGAATTTTCTAAGATCTTAAAAAAGAGTTTAAGAAGTGTGATCTTTACCACTTTATTGGATTGTCTAACATCCATTCAGTAGCTGAGACGTGGTTGCGATTTTTTGAGATGATCTTTCGCCACAAGGTCTGCTCAGAGGAGTAAAAGATTCGTTGTGATGTTTCGCTTGAAAGTTGAGGCACACATTTCATGTTAGTATGTGTTAAGTTCCGAGCTGGAGTATTCGATTTTTTTAGTGGGATGACCTTAAGGATATTTTCCTTGGATCGTATTGTCAGATTTTGATAAGCAGAGAGCGTTGGTTCAGTTCCCCTACTCTCAGCAGGGGAATGACGCAGTATCGGTTTATGAGGTAAAGTATTTGGACTTGCAAGCTTTGCCAAGAAACTTATCATTGTTGTTTTGAAAAATAGAAAGTTATAACTATCAGACCGTCTGGGTTTGGGAGTCAGCAACAAGGTTAAGGATTCGATGAGTTTAAGGTCGAGGCCACCTAGCGGGTTGTGTTTCTTTGGAGTGGTTTTTAGAGAACCATGTTGTGATTGTCGGAAGCATAAGAAAGTGTTATTCAGGCATCTCAAAAGTTGAGCTGTTAATTCAAAGGCATGAAGTAAGAGTAGAGAGTTCTGGATTGACTGTTAGTTCAGTTCCAGTAGTGGTAAAGTTCGCTGATGTGTTTCGAAGGAGATTCGGAGGATTGCCCTTGCCCCGAGCAGTGTTATTTTCGGTCGAGTTTGAGCTGGGGAATGACCCCATCACAAGGTTTCTATTTATGATGACCATGATGGAGTCAAAGAAATTTAAGGTTCAGTTGCAATAATTGTTCAACAGTGGACCAGTTTGTCAGTGTGTTCTTGTGTAGTGCACCGCAGCGTTGTGGGTTTGGCGACCAGAGGGGCCCAAGATAGTCTGAACGAGTTTGTGATAATGTTCAGGGTTGAGAAAGAGTTTTGTTAGCACTTCGAGGAAATGATTTGCTTGTTAAGTTTTCAAAGTGTGAGTTTGGTTGGATTCAGTGGCTTTCTTCAGGTTACGTGGTTTCTTATCAAAAACTTTAGTGGATCTTGCTAGGACCGATGTAGTGAGTAGTTTGGCCAGATCAACATCAGTTGCAGAGGATCGATGACATTTTTTGTTAGAAAGAAGTCAGGCATGGTGTGACTAGTTGAGTGTAAGGCTGGTTCGGTAATTTAAAGAGGTGTTGATTTCAGTACCGCTTACTCAAAACTTGAGAGGTGAGATGAATTAATGGCTTGTAGTGAAACTACTGAGAGAGTCTGTGTTGTGCTTTTGCTGAAAAGGGAGGAAAGTGTTAGTGTGTGGGCCTAGACGGCTTAAGCCGTATGAACAGGTATTTGATTCATGTTTTGAGTTTGCAGTTATGGTGTGTACTTAGAGACCCTAGATGCGTTGCTTATCCGAAGAGAGATGCAGTTATTCACGGATCATAAGAGGTTTGTAGTATTGGTTTGCCTAGAAAGCGTTGATTTTGAGTTAGCACGGATGTTACACCTTGTAAGGATCTTGAGTGCGAGGTTCTTTACCACCCTCGTAGAGCTGTTGTGGTTGTCGATGCACATAGTAGAAAAGTTTCCTTCATTTGTGGCATTGATCGTTTCTCTGTTTGCGTTGTGGCATAAACGAGTCCGAGTAGTGTTGCATGGGTTGGTGAGTTTGCAGCTTAGTCGACTTAGTTGTCAGTGGCTGTTGTTCATGAGTTGCAGATCAGTTACAAACTGTGTGTGTGTTGATGTAGAGATCAGTGTTGAGTTGTTGTCTAATGCTCTTAGTTCGCCGTTTGTTTGGCACCCTGAGGGTACTGAGGAGTACCGAGATCTGGGGAATCTGTGCTGGTGGAGTTTTTGATCAGTGAGATTGCTGGGTTAAGGTTATGTGCTTGTCTATTAGCAAGTGAGAGTGTCGAAGCATGAGCATGCACAGTCGTCGCACCAGTTAAGTTCTCCAGAGTAAAAGTGGGAAGACGTCTCTATGGCCTTCATTTCAGGATTCCTAAGGACGTATAGAGGTTTCACCATGAGACGAATGATTGTGGATCGACTCATCGAGAGTGCTCATTCTATTCCTATGATGTTGGATTATTCTGTTGAGAAATGAGCACAGTGGTACTTGGTGGGTATTGTGAGGTCATGGAGTTCAGGTTAGTATTGCCAGAGATAGAGATGCTTGGTTCACTTTACACTTCTGGAAGAGCTGGTTGTAGTTGCATATAAGTTCAGTCAAGCTTTTCATCCACAGACAGATGGTCAGATCAAGTTAGTCAGTTGGATCTTGGAAGATATGTTGAGTGTCAGGGATTCATGTTGTGTATGCAGTTTGGATACGTGGATGTGTCTGTGGGAGCTTGTTTGATGTGATTATGAGTTTGCTGTCCAGGTGACACCGTTTGAGGCATTGTATTGCGAGAGTGGTAGATTACATGTTCTTATGGATGAAGTTTGACAGAGAAATTTGTTAGAACCTGAGTTGCTGCAGTTGTTGCACTTGCATAGAGATTCTTGCTAGAATGATTTCAAGTTTGGGTTGTCAGAAGAGTTGTTCAGGCGATCATTCCAGAGAGATAAAAGTGGAAGTTACTAGTCTTGTGTTTTAAAAATGGCATCGATGTGGGGAATGCAGTGAATTTGAGATTAAGCTAAGTATGAGTTGTTTGGTTATTTGTGATTCTCTCGTAAGTTGGTGTAGTGTTGTGTTGTGTTGTGTAGTTGCTTCCTTTGTTGTTTGTAATGCGTGTTGTGTTCCATGTTGATGCTTTGTCAGTATGTATCATGCTTGGCCCATGTTATGGAGCATAAGCCTTTGGAGTTAAATGAGGATTTGTCTTATGAAAGAAGATTGTTTAGGTTTTGGATCGAGATTATGGAGTTTTAAAGATCAGTGATTTTGCTCTTGCTAAATTGTTGTGGAGAAGGTTTTTTGTTCTCATTTTCTTGGGTTATTTGAGTCTTAATCAACTTTCAAGGACGAAAGTTTCCTAAGGGGGGAATATTGTAATAACCCTAAATTTATTTTAGAATAAAAGAGAATTAAAGATTAATTGAGTGGTTGGTTTTGTAATAAGTTGGAAAGAGATGGGTGTTGTAGTCTTTAAGGCTTGTGGCAATTTTGAGATTAACAAGAGTTAGGAGGGGCATTTAGGTGATTTCACCATGTTTTACAACCCTAGGTCTTATTTTCGCACTATTCATCCATCTTCTCCAACAAGGGTGTGTCGCTGTTCAGCCTAGTCGTTGCCGAGCAGGTCCGGGTAGCCGAGTTCCCGTGGGTTTCGTTGAGCCGATGGGTCCGTTGGTGTGTGGGCACGTCATCGGAGTCGTAGCTCGCTGCCGTCGAGTTCTCGCGAAGGAGCATCGCCAGATGGTCGTCATCTCCGGCGAGGGTGCTTATGCGGAGCGTGCAAGGTCAGCGTCGCGTGGTTTGCTTCGAGGTTTGTGGTGTCATCGTCGCGCGCGTGTGGGCCGTGAGTAGTGTCGGTTGGTAGCTCAGGCGTGGGTCTGCGCATCGACAACGCCATCGCGCGCCGGAGAGCAGGTGTCGCCGTTCCAGTCGTTGTGTGGAGTGCGTCGTGGAGGGTTCATCATCTGAGTCGCTGTCGTTGAGGGGAGTAGCGCTGCCGCCGCCGAAGTTGTGGTGAGCTCTCTCCCTCTCTCTCTTCTCTTTTAGGGTTTTGTGTTTTAGGATTCAAAATGAAGAAGAAAGGGGGTGTTTGGAAAGGGGGTTTAGATATTTAAGTTGAGGATTAAAGTGTTTTGTTTATGTTTAAAGCTATTCAAATGTTGGATAAGGGCTGTTTGGTTTCAAAGTTTCTAGCTATTCTAAGTTGGGTTAAGGTTATTCAAAAGAGGAATAAGGGTTGTTTGGCTGCAGGTTTATGGATATTCTAGTTATGGATAAATTATGTTTGGCTTGGGTTTCAAGAGTGTTTGGCTCTTAAATTGTTTGGTTTTGGGTTTATTGGGCTTATTTTGGTTCAAATAACATTTGTTGACCCGTTGACTTTATGTTGACCAGATTTTGACCCGAGCTAGTTCTCGTTCTCCATGTCGGGTTTGAGAGGCACGCAGGACCCTGGAGCACGTTTTTCGAGGTTTGACATAGTTGAGTATTTTCGATGTTCTGAGTCTGTTTTTGTTGGTTTAAGGTGTCGGTTTTGATTAGTTTGTTCTATTCAGGGCTTGGAGTGTTGGCTTAACTATTAGGAGACTTCAGTGAGTGTTGCATTGCGAATAGTGGATTCAGCCAAGGTAAGGGACCTCTTACCCCATTCTTGGAGACCTATGGTTAATACGTGTGCTAGTCTACTTGCATGAGTTGATTTGTTTGTTTGTAACATGACCATGTGCATTGTATGTTGCACTTGATTGCATTATTGGCATATACATTTCATGCTTTGTCTCTTGTATGACTAATGATGCATGATTTACGTATGCATGCCTGATATGGTCGTGTTGCATGTAGTTTGATTGTCCTGATATGGAGTGTCCTGATACGGACTTGCATGATGTTTTATACTCGGCTCAATGCCTTGTTTGGACCCAAACAAGTCACGGAGACCGAATACAGGAGACTAGTAGGTGGGTGTGGACGATGATATTCGGGCTCACACCCCAGCTTAAGGTGATATTCTCTCGCTCCACAGGACTTTCGTGGATGGTCGGTCGACCAGGCTCTCGGCCGTGGATGGTTTCTACTAGTAGCCTAGGCACTCTCCAAGTATGTGTGGTATGGGCCTCATATGGTTCCTTGGTGATTGATGTGGCACCACCTCCCGCTTTGAGTACGAGGCCTGGGGCCAACAGGTTACTCGACTCACCCGATCCCTCTGGAGTAAATCGCCAGATTTCTCTCGAGTCAGAGGACTCTAATGGGCTTTGGTCTTAGGGTCTACAATTTTTAGACCGCTCTGCGTGGTGCTTGTCAAGAACGATGTTTCTTGACCTAGCACCCAGGAGCTTGGGTTTTGTATACCCCTCGGTTATGTTGCTGATCATACTTATCTGTTGATGTTTATATTCTTGTGCATTTATGTCCCCAAGCTGGGGAAGCCTTACCGAGTTTGCAAAAACTCACCATTTTCATTGTGGAATCCCCCACAAGTACTACTAGACTGTACTGAGATGGATGATCGACGGAGCTGGAGATAACTGATAACTCGCATTCGCGACATGTTATATAAGCGAATTTTAGATAAAAAAGATAGAAAATATCATGACAAATAGTTAAAGTTCGCCAGATATAGTTAGCGAAAGCGAAAAAACCACAACCTTATAGTAAGTTAGAGCTATTTAAAGTTTGCTAAAGGTTGCAAGATATTATTCGCTAGTCTTTAATCAAGTGAAATCGCACCGGAAGATCAGCCATCAGACAGATACACGCGTCAACCATCCAAACCAGATCGCAACAGAACCACAAGTCGTGCAAGCGGACGAGAATAGCGGGACGAAGTTGAGAACGTGGGCGAGAAGAGCGGACGCAACCTGTTCCCTATAAAAGCAGACGCAGAAGACGAAGAAACGACGGAAAAAAATATAGAAACTAAAAGGCTGTCGACGGAGAGAACCTGAGAGAAGAGTGGAAAGAGTTGAGAGATCAATCGATCGTGCCTTTAAGGAGACTTGCCGTACGTGAAGCCAACTCGACACTTGGAGCTTGAAGTCGCTGGAAATTCAGTATTTATATTTTTTTTCGCCAATTTATTGCTTTATTTACAGGTTTTCACTTTATTGCTTTATTTATAGCTTTTCGCATATTTTAAATTCGATTGTTTTATTCAAACTTTTACACTTATGAAAATCATTTATTCAATTCTGAGTATTGTTATTATTCGCTTGTCTAGTTAAATTTCAATCCAGGATTAGCAAAGATAGTTTTCGCTAAATTAATTCGCGACGAAAATCGTTTACTGAATGTAAAAGTATATGGAGATGATTGAGAGATTCCATTATTTAGCTTCGAGAGAAGTAAATATTTATATGCTTTAATCTAGGTATTTTGTAAACGAGAGTTTGCAATTAATATTCGCTTAGAGATAAGGTTTGCTAGAATTTCAGTACAAATTCAACGAACTTAAGATTCGAGAGAGCTAAGTAAGTTGGGCGTTAGTTGAAATTGTTAATTAATTTGCGAAAATTATTTTACTTATTCCTGCATCATGTGTAGCTAAGTTTATAAGCGGAAGGAAATAAGTAAAAAAGAGTAGTTCGCTTAAGCAAAGTGGTAGCAACATGTAAACTAATTATGCATGTGCTAACTTGAAATACATTGTGTCTAGCTAACTATTTGTATGAACTTTATTTCGTATTCGAGAGAAAAGGAATAGAGCAACTTGCATGTCATAATTAGGTTTTGCTAAGTTTACTTGCATTTGGGAAAAACACTTAGAGATAAGGTTCACCCAATGATGTTTGCTTAGTTTGTTTGTTGTTTGAGTTCGAGAGAACCGAACTAAAAGCTCGAGAAGCCAACGTAAGAACACTTAGAGATAAGGTTCGCTTAACACTCTGCGCTTGGTTTAGTTGTTGTTTGAGTTCGAGAGTACCAAACTAGGAGCTCGAGAGAGCCAACTTCTGGAGCTTGAGAAAGCCCAAAAGAGAAGAAAAGTCGTCAGCTGTTCGCTTCTTGGCATCATATTTCGCTTTAGCGAAACTCTCCAGAAAGACTTAGCCTCCTTCCGTTGTCTTTAATTTGATTAGAGTTAGATTATTATTCATTGTATCTTTAATATTTTGTCAATAGAGTTTTGCTTTTATTTCGCCTTAGCGAAAGTATTTAGCGAACTCATTTCCCTTCCAACAAAAATTTCAAACAAATTTCCGTTACCTTATTACATTAACTCTCTAATTTTTGCTTAAGCATAATTTTAATTACTAATCCCTGTGGAGATGACTTTTTACTTACTTTAAAACTTGCTTCAACGATAGTGTACACTTGCATTATTA
This sequence comes from Sicyos baderoa, assembly GCA_037832685.1. Lineage (NCBI taxonomy): Eukaryota > Viridiplantae > Streptophyta > Magnoliopsida > Cucurbitales > Cucurbitaceae > Sicyos > Sicyos baderoa. The sequence continues at coordinate 9,402,046 of JBBMEF010000023.1, forward strand.
ATTCACAATAGGAATAAAAAAGTCGCTAATAGTGAACCACCTATTCAGCGAACAATAACCATGGGACCCGCTGCATTACTTCGTATAGAGTCTTTTGTTTATTCTTTCCGCATGAACTATTTAGGGGCATGATAAAATGTAAATCATTTTACCGAGCTTTTATGTTTTGACTCTTGGGTACCCAATGGTTGTTAAAATTGAATTTACGATTTATAAACTTATCTTTTAACTGGTTTCCAAAGATCAAAATTTGGGATTTAATTATACATGCCCTAAGTGAAGAACAATGTTTTCATGCATTTATAGTTAAGGACTTAGGTTTAGACCCTGATTTGGGTCGGGTCCTTACAATTAATGCTTGAAAAAAAAATAATGGAAAAAGTGATGAAAAATGAAAAAAAAAAATAATAATAAAAAAAAAAAAAAAAGGAAAAGGAAAAAATGCCTAAAACAAACATGTTTTTGGAAGAAAAAAAATTGCTAAAACAATTATTTTATTCCTCCAAAGTTTGAGTGCACGAAGTGTGAGAATAAAATGTTATGTTAGGTGGTATGCTTTGTGATTGGTATTTGTCATGGCTATGATACAAGATTAATTTGATTATGAAGCATTCAAAATTTCCTCCTACCTTGCTTATGTCTAAACCTTATTACAATCTTTTTGTAAAGTCTCTTAAGGAGGCAAGACCTCCTTAATGGTGTATGTGGCACCATTTGGTGCTAAAACATTTTCTTAATCAACATTTGACACCAAATGATGCCACATATACCCTTAACGAGTCGATTTATTTGGGCGAAGATTTGATTTATTTGCAAACTTAAAGATAATAAAATTGTTATGTTTTGTCCTCTTTTTTTCATCCTCATCTTTCACCCTACTAAAGTAGGATTTCACACCATGTTTGAGTCGATCCTAGCCTAAAAACTTAGAAATGATAAATTATGAAACATCTCAAGTAAAAACACACACAATATTCATTTAACAATTCCAAAGAAGGTTTATTGGTTGATTCTATATCTTTAACAAGTGCATTGTTCTCAAAAGTTGAAGGCTGTTTAGATCATTTTAAAACCATCGCAATTCAAATCAAGATAAGCTATCTTAATCCATTAAAGTTATATTCAGGTTTACAAAAGCATTAATCCATAAAAAGAAGCTAAAATTATCCTACGGATCTAAGTAGTTATCAGCTCAATGTTAGAGTGTTAGAAGTTAGAAGCCTACAAGTTATATAGTTAACAGTCAGAATCATTAATCACTATACAGACATACATTTACGTGAAAAATCACTTTTCAATCATCACTCACTTTCACTCCCTTCGTTTCTTAACAGCGCGAATGAATTCAGTCATCACCGACGCCTCGTTCAAACTCGTCTGTAACGAACACAAACAAATACGTTTCTCAAAAAAGAGTAGCTACACAATTTTCAAATGCAAACATGCAGCAAAGAGAAAGAGAGAGGACCTGCAATGCAAAATGTCGTTGCACGACGTGAAGGATTTGGTCCCTTGAAGCATTCGAAATGCTATTCACCTGGAATGTAACATTTCGAAACCGAATCGAGTCGATTTAGTCAAGTACATAGAAAAAAAAAAGCATATAAAGTTGAAAGTCATTGCAGTGAGACCCACAAGATTGAAGTGCCTGATGTATCTCCACAAAGATTCTGTTCCTAGTTTCCCCAGTTTGACTCGCTGCATGCCCCAAAACAAACAATTTTGTCTCTGGTTAGTTGCCCAACATTCTATAAAAACTACCTAATGAGCCCAAATCATTAATTTAATATTTGAGGAATATAATATAAAAAGATGGCACTAGGGGCAGAGTAAAGAAAGGAGGAGGGATGCTAAGTTCCTTTTAAGTTGTTTTAGATTAAAAAAGTTCCTTTAATTTAGTTTATGTTTAGGGTCTTTGAAGCTTCAAAACATAAATTTTGGTCCCAAGATATGTATATTTGATTTCTAATTGGTACCTGACGTTTGAAATCAAATAGCCCAGGTATACAAACCCATTGAGAAAATATATATCACCAAAGTCTAGTTAACGGCTATGTCATCATTTCGTTAGATCAACTGACTGTTAACTCAAGTCAACGGACTAATTAGAAACTAATTTCAAACTTTAGAGATAAATTTGAAATTAAATTCATATTTCAAAACCATCATGGATTGATCTAATGATCAAGGAGAGTCTTCGATAATTAAAAGGTTTTTCGTTTAATCCATAGTGGGTACCTACTACCAAGGAATTAATTTACTACGGATTTTCTTGACAATCAAATGTAGTCAAGATGTACTTAAATTAGCCAGACACTCACAAATATAAAAATAATAATCAAACTTCGAAGACCAACTTGAAAGAGAAATACTTAAAACATCAAAGACTAAAAATGTCACTTTTGCAAATTCAAACATCAAATAGAAATTAAATTCAAATCTCAAGAACTAAAGGTGTTAGTTTTAAAAACCTAGACATCAAATAGAAACAAAGTTCAAAGTCCAAGGTTTGAAAGTGAATTTTCAATATCGAAGGACTATAGGTATGAAACGTTAGTTTAAAGGGAAATTTTTTGTTACTTCACATGAAAATGTCTAGAACTACTAGTTGGAACAGTGAATGGGAATACCTACCTAAGATATCATTGTTCGACAATCAAATATTGGTCCGGACACTCATGTATATAAAAAATGAAAAAAATGAAAAAAATAAAAAAGTTTTCAAATTTCTCACCGTGACCAGCTTTGGCATGTGAATAGATTGAATATCTCCAAAGCTGCCCCGAACCGTTGACTTTGTTGATGAAGATGGAGTCCATGGCCTAATCTGCCTCACTTTTTGTTTGCTAAGTTTGTGGAAAACAATGCTGCTAGCTGCCCATGAACAGCAGAACTGTGTAAATTAAAATCCACTTTAAAAAAGAAAAACAGGGACCATTTTGGAACATGGAGGCCCATGTCCATCGTTTTCATGAGAGATGTGACTTACACAAATCATTGTCCTTCTCGCCCATGTCGGAGCTACAACTTGAGTTGTCGAAATCATGGTCATCATTTTCGTTTCCTGTTGGATGTTCCAGCACACTCAGTGCATTCCTTTGCAGCTTCACTTCAACCCCATTTTTCAAAACCTTGCCATGGAAATTTCAGCTTAGCAAAAATAAAAAACTCCTTTATATGATCAAATAATCTATTTTAGAATAGTACTAAGAACTATCCAGCCGTAATCATCTCTAAATCCTATAATCAGATAAAAAGGAAACAGCCGCAGATAGTCATTGCAAATACTACAAAATGGCAATAGCAGCCTGAAAAACAACACTCGATTAGATAACCATTTTGTTTTTTGTATATACATTTTTTTAAAATTAAGCATATAAATATTATTTCTATGTATGTGTATCTTCCTAATGTATTCTATTTCTTAAAAACGTTTTACAAACGTGTTTTGAAAGGAGGTTGGAAGTAAGCATAACTTTTACAAACAGAAAACTAAAATTAAACTGTTATTAGGTGGAACATACATTATTCATAAGTTCCTTCTGGTTACAGACTTCTAGCTTAGAAACCTATAACTTCAAACAAAATAATGGCATGTTCCCTCACAACCACTGTCACCTACCTAGGAAATAATATTTTATGGGTTTTTTGACATCCAAATATTGTAAGGTCGGATAGTATATCTTGTGAAAATAATCGACTTACATGTAAGCTAGTCTAGACACTCAGATATAACTTTCACAACAAGCAAGCAAACAGCCAGACAGAAAAATGGCATAATACACACATAGTGATAGCCTAAATAACAAACAGAAAAGGCAAGATGAAAATGAGAATACCAGCCAATGCCAGCCTCCAAGACCAACAGCCTTCTTAACTACGCCTTGCAATCCCAATAAAACAGACTTGGTTCTGTTATTTCCAGTGACAATAACTTTAGTGTGCCTCGGAAGAACCGAAAGCTCTTCATCCCCATCCCCACTTTCCTCGCGGAAGGGAGATTGTATTCTAGAAGCACAAAACTCCGGTTCCAGCATTGTTCGAAACTGTCCCAACTATCTCTCCTCAAGGTAGTGATGAAGAAAGTTAAAACTCAAAAATAGAACCTAACCAATACAAGAAACAAGCACAGAAGACTTCAACATTGCAGCTAAATACCCTGAAGAAGCCTGCAAGAATCCATGCTCATCTTGAGCAATAACAACCAACAACCCTCTTGTGCTGATCAGTAGGCCATCATGAACTTTGCTTGTGTCAGTGGAATCTAAGTTCAGAGAAGTTGAACTCCAGTAATAAGTCCTGAAGAATATTATATAATATCTATCTAAACTTCACGAACAATATAATGGAAGTGGGATTATATCAGAATGTGGTACCTGGGATTTACACGAACAATATCAGGGAATGATAAATGACATTAGGATCAGAGAGGAGTAAATATATATATATATATATATATATATATCTAAACTTCACGGGAACATTGTTAGATAATAAATGAACCATGGCAAGTCAGGATAAGATTGGTGCTCATAAATAAATAAATAGCCTCTTGTTTGAATTTTCTCTAGTAGAAGTGACATGTCAATCTGCAGAAAACAGATCATAAACTGTAAAACTTTGTATGGATTTGTAAGTTTGATTGCTCCAACAGCTTACATTCCCTTACCACATGGAATCAAAAAACAGAATCATATAATTATTAAAATATTTCCAAAATATAAGCTACGAAGAAAATGGAACACATTTTATCTAAGAGAACAAGAAGAAATTGATGCTTTTGATTACTAAATAAATATAGAGGAATGGGAAAAACAGAATCCAGTGTTCAATTTATGAGCCAAAATGTCGAAAACAAAAACATACAACCTCAACCTCTGCCCATAGTGGAATAAAAATCTTGAATCCCCAATTCGAAAATTAAAAAATATGGGAAGAAAGTAGTGTAAAAGGGAAAAAGGAGCACCCAGTGAAACATATAAGGTAAAGGAGCAAAACCCATTTGAAAAAACGCATTGGATTTGATGATAAAGACCGAAAATTGGAAGATAGAAGGCAAAGGAGAAACACCCAACATCCAATTTGCGATTTCAGGGAACAAACTATAATTACATTGGGAAATAGGCATTTGAAAAAGCACATTGAATTGAAGAATGGGAATGTAAAAAAGAGAGAGTAATTGTAATTGGATTAGTAGTTTACCTTGATGAGGATGGAGAATGGGAAAGAGCAGAAGATGAGAAGAGATTGTAGAGTGAAGTGAAGAATGGTGGAGAAAGAAGAAGAAGAAGAAGAAACAGAGAATTGAGAATTGCATTGAAATGTGGAAAAGGGGAAAAGGGAAAAAGGGGAGAGAGAAAGAAGAGCGCGCGCGCGCACACACACACACTAAATGCTTGCTAACTGCCAAGGAAGCGACCTGCCAGGCTGCCATGTGCCGTACCACCACGCTTTTTCGTTACCGGCTATACCCGGTGGCCGGGATTCGACCCAGCTGCGGCTCTAACCCCTTCTCTTCTGTTTCCGGAACCAATCCATCTTTTTTTTTTTTAGAGTAATACTCTCCTAAGGCATGTTTGGCTTCGAGGGAATGGATTGAGTTGGGTTGAATTAAGATGAGAAGAGAAGATAAATGAAATAAGTTTATGTTTGGGGGAATGAAAAAAAAGATAAAGTTATGTATGATGTGATGGAATGAGAATGATTGAAAGTTTTTATTTAAATAAAAAAATAGATATTTAATAGTTTTTTAATAATAAAGTTATGTTTGATGGGATGGAAAGAGAATTGTTGAAGTTTTTATTTAAATAAAAAAATAGATATTGAGTAGTTTTTTAGTTTTTTAATATTTAAATAAAAATGTAGGGCACACACGTGGAGTTGGGTGGACTTGTGGAAGTCCATAGGGCAAACGTAGATAGAAGTCAAGTCAAGCCAACTCCTGTATGTGTTTTTTTTTTTATGTCCGTGACTGTCCGGGCCAGCTTGCGTGCACAAGTGCACCTCGACTAATGTCACGGGGCATACCGCCCGACCCTACAACATTTGGATGCCAAGGAAACCCGTAGGTATTAATTTGAAATTAATTCCTAGGTAGGTGGCCACCATGAGATTTGAACTCATCACCTTATCATAGGCTTATATGGTCAATACCAAAATATATAATCAATCCAAATTTTCAGTAATTTAGACAAAAATATATTCAAGTATTTTTCAAGATCTAATTCGTTCTCCAAATCAAAATACGGAATCAACAATTTGGAAACGACATGCTTAAAAATAGATAAAGGAATCTAAATCAATAAGCAACAAGAACGATAGTAAAAAGTTTAGGAAAGAGAAATCGTCACCAATTTATCATGGTTCACCCAATAATGGCTACTTCCAGTCTCTGCTACCAATTGCAGATTCCACTAAATTGATGAGAGAAATTACAAGAGATTTACAACACATTCGCCGCCATTATCTGACCTCAAGCTCTTGACTTTCAAACCTGTCTCATTCTCAACCATCACCTTCCATGTTTTAAATATAGAAAAAACATCAGATTTATGTTTAAGAAAATAAGTCCATACCTTCCTGCTTGAGTCATCAATGAAGGTCACATAATATCTGCAACCACCAAGCGAAAATACTTCTGAAGGACCCCACACATCACTGTGAACTAACTCCAACCTTATTGGTTTTAGTTTTGTTCCTGTCTTTGAGAAACTGACCCTTTTTGTTTCCCAAATACACAGCCCTCACATAACTTGTGTTCAACTGCCTTCAATCCCTGTAACTTTCTTGTAGAGTGAAGAATTTTCATACCTTTTTCACTCATATGCCCTAGTCTGTTGTGCCATAAATCAGTCTCACTAGAATAATCTACAACAACAACCATATCTCTGTCATTGTTGTTCACATACAAAGTCCCTGACTTGCTTCCTCGAGCAATTACCATGGAACCTTTCGTAACATTCCAGTTTCCTTGGCCAAAGGATATCTCATATCCATCACTGTCTAAATGTCCCATAGAAATCAAATTCTTCATCATACTTTGAACGTGACGTACCTTGCAAATTTTCCATATTGAACCATTTGCCATTTTTAATTTTACATCACCGATCCCAATGATGTCTAAAGGCTCTCCATCCGCTAGATACACCTTTCCATGATTTCCTGCAACATAGTTTTCAAGAATTTCCCGCTGACCTATAGTATGGAATGATGCACCTGAATCAATAACCCATGTATCATGAGCACATTCAACTGTCAAAACTAGAGCATCTTGTTTCTCATCAGCAACAACGTTTGCACTAGCTTCTTTTCCCTCTGTTTACTTTGGGGCATTGCAGTCCCTTTTCGGATGTCCACTTTTACCACAGTTCCAACAATCAAATTTTCTATTCTTTGACTTGCTTCTGTTGTTATTCGATTTACCTCGATTCCCTTGATTTCTGTTACTGCTTCTACCTCTATCCACATTCAATGCTGACCCAGAAGAAGAAGGAATACGTGAATCGTTCCTGCAAATCTGTTATGCAATTTCTCTTTTCTACATGAATTTGAAACTGCAGCTTTCATAGTTTCCCAACTATCATGTAAAGACCCCAACAAAAAAATTGCATTAACTTCATCAGAAAACTCTAAATCAACAGCAGCTAGCTTATTCATCAATAAATCAAATTCATTGATATGAGCGTGACATATGTACCTTCACTCATTTTCAAATTGAAAAATCTAGTAGCAAGATACACCTTGTTGTTTACCGAGGGTTTTTCATACATATTGGATAAAGTTGTCATCAACTCTTCTGTGGTAGTCGCCTTCGCAACACTATTTTGCACATTCTTTGTCAAAGTTAAGCGAATAGTCCCTAACACTTCCCTATCCAATTTTTTCCATTCGACTTCTCATATGTCATCGGGTTTTCCTTCCAATGGTGAAGTAAAATCCTTGGAACATAAATAATCAAATATTTGACATTTCCAATAAGAAAAATCTGTTCTATTAAATATCACTAATTTCTCATCTCCTCCCGTCATCGTTCTAAAACCTGGCTCTGATACCACTTGATAGGCTTATATGGTCAATACCAAAATATATAATCAATCCAATTTCCAGTAATCTAGACAAAAATATATTCAAGCCTTTTCCAAGATCTAATTCGTTCTCCAAATCAAAATACGGAATCAACAATTTGGAAACGGCATGCTTAAAAAATAGATAAAGGAATCGAAATCAATAAGGAACAAGAACGATAGTAAAAAGTTTAGGGAAGATAAATCGACACCAATTTATCCTGGTTCACCCAATAATGACTACTTCCAGTCTCTGCTACCAATTACAGGTTCCACTAAATTGATGAGAGAAATTACAAGAGATTTACAACATCAATAGAGAAAACACACTTTTGCCAAACAACCCAATAAGAAATCCCAAAAGAAAAAATCACTCTATTTTTCTTCTTTATTCTTCTCTCTACAAAACTCACAGTAAGCAAGAAAAACTCACAAAAGGCTACTGCCTTTTTTCTTTTATTTTTCTCTCACCAAACCCACACAGCAACAAACTGCTTGCAGTTATTATTATTATTTAAATTTAATAAACGGCCACATTTATGGTTTTGGGCTCCATATCTTAACATCTTATGCACCCCAAAGCCCTCTATAACCAATTGGACTACCTCACGATGGTTTATCTATGTATGTGTTATGTGTATTGGAATCCTACATTTTATTCATGTGCCACATTAGATACCGCATAAATTTCACTACTTTTCAATATTTTTATTTATAAAATGAATTTTCGTTGTTATAATATGCCTCTCTCCTGAATATGCCAAAGTTTTACTCATTTTTTTAGTTCCTTGCTTGAAATATATAAATTCATTTTAGATCAATATAAGAATAATTAATTTTTTATATATATTATATACACAACAATAATTGAAGAAGGTGGATTCAAATTTGTAACTTTAAAGTTGGAAATAAATTAACACCAAATCAGATAACCAATCGCGCAACCAATCCATCAAGTCCTAAAATCTCATGATTATTAGGTCGTATAGTTCTGCTATTGTTGGTAAATTAATCTAGTCATTATTACTTCAAATTGTTAATTATTTTTTTTATCTTTAAATTTAGAATGATTAAAATGTCAAAAATTAAAATTTAACTTTTTTTTTTAATGTTGATGGTAAAAGAATTATTTGGTAACTAGAAGGGACGGACAATAAACCCTAGAAAGAGGTGGTACTGCTCTCAAATATATCTATTCTAGGCATCGAATCCATAACCATAATGTTGAATTATATTCACCAAACAAATAAATCATCAAGCTATCAACCCTTTTAATAACTTTGAAATAATTATTGATATATTGATATATTAATAATTAGGATATCCTTCAATCTTTTATTAGACTAAAAAAATAGCTTTCTATTTATGTTAATTCTGTAACCTTTCATTGACATGTATTCTCGCTTATTATTGTTCAATGCTTACTTTCATATATAAAGAAAAACTACTTAGAAGACGAAACCATGACAAGGAGTCAACTTGATTAAGCAAACTTATTTTAAAAAAAGTTGGCAAGAAAACTCACATTAGTGTGTTATACTCGTTATGTTCTGATGCTTAAATTAAAGTAGTGTCAAATTGAATTAAGATATATATTATGTATCTCTACTATTTATAAAGCTCTCGTCATTAATGAACTTAACAAAGCATCAAGAATTTCGCTAAGGACAAACAAACAGTTCAGTTCAAATAAGATTAAGCTTAACAACAAAACTTGGTTACTTACTAAGAAGTATCTAGTACATACTTTCCATAATTTGAGATGAAAATAATATGTCACATGAGTAATATAAATGAGAAATATTTAGGTCATTTCTAGACATAACCTAGTAAATAATGTCCACCTACGTGGTACAATATCAGTCATATCGTATTTCAATTTAAACACAAAAAATAATAAAGAAAAATAGAATGCGACTCATATTAGACCACATAGGTGAACATTATTTTTTACGTTATGACCTAAATACTTCTCAATATAAATATATAAAAATGAATTAAAAATGTACAAAAAACATGATGATTTGACTAAGAGAATTTATCATCAGCAGCACATTCTACCTCTTGTATTATATTTATAGCACAATTTCTAAAATAATTCATTTATAGCAGATTTTTTTCTATCCCTAGTTGAGTTCCATAGAAACTCAATTTGAAATTCTATTATTGATAGAAAATTCTTGTAGTGATAGAATGAGTCTATCATTGATTGAATTCTATCACTAATAGAACTCAACCAGTGATAGAAGTCAATATAGATTTTCTGTTACAAATGAATTAGTTTTGATTCTGTGTTATATACGAAATATTTTACCATTTTTTGTTATACATGCAAAATCCCCTTTGACTAATGATACATAAATGATATATTGAAGATGTGTCACTTTATTGTTCTTATAAATATAGAAAGTATGTACTAGGTACTCCATAAATAATATTTTAAAGTGTGTTTGGTGCAGAGATTAGGATTAAATTAGTCGATATTAAGTTAAGTTAATATGTATTTGGTAGACGGATTATATTAAGCATCCAAGTTAAGTTGACTGTTGTTTGGTGCAGCGATTAAGTTAAACTGAATTCTTATTTAACATTTTTTATGCATGGTTTAAAAAATGTCTATTCTTTAATTTGTTTTCCCTTGACAATAGATAAATGATAAAATGGCATTTATTTGAAATAGTAACACTATAATATTCATTTAAAAAAATACATTTATCAATATATATTTTATTATTTATTTTAATTTTAACTTAATATCTATATTAAATTAAAAACAATATAACAAATTTTATATTCATTAAACAAAGGGAATTTGCGCTGTATGGCAAATTTCCTAGTCTGCATTAGAATTATAGCAAACACTATTGATGGAGTCTATCAGACATTATTGATGGAGTCTATCAGATATTATTGATGGAGTACATTATTGATG
>JBBMEF010000023.1:9419309-9429726 GCA_037832685.1 Sicyos baderoa
ATGAAACTCACAATCTCATAAACAACATTTCAATAACATATCAATTGAAAACAATTTTCTTAATAGACCAACTTAATAGAGAAAGGAAAGTTTCATTCTTAAATGAAATGAAAAATTCTATTTTTCTAACAATTAGAACATACAACTTCGTTGCAACTTTCTTATTCCTTATATTTTTCTGATTTTTTGCACATTTCAATGTAGGACAATCTTCTTATAATTATTTGCTAAAAATTCAACAAATTTCATCTTGACTAAATATTTGAAGAATTCACATCTTCTACTGCAATGTTGTCTTCTCCAACAATCACAATCCTTAAATCTGAGAATTATTCCATACTCAACCATAAAAAGTAGATCACTTGAAATCTCACAATCCAAAATTTTTCTTCTTTATCATATGTCGATACACCTTGCTGACATTTATAGTGCAACGTCTACATATTTGGGTTACCCAGAAGTTCTCCAGTCACATAAATAACTTCCACCACACACCTTGCATAAACCGTCAAGTCAATGCATGTGTGCAAACTTGTAGAACCGTTGACATCACATCATCTATCCTAACAAAGCGGACATATAACATGAGGATAATTTCTTTCTCTTCTTAAGAAGAAGTCACCATCTCATCTAACAAGAGAGACCATGTCAACATCCGAACTTGAGCCATTTGACGAACATGCTCTGTTAGGTTAAACTTCTTTCATGTGACCAGTTTGTCTGCATTCCCAACAACCTTTATTTTGCATAAAGTTTTTCTTCTTCCCTTGATTCCTTAACTTTTTAGAACCTCTCCACTAGAATAATTATTGGCTTACTAGATCATCGTCAACACTTAATCTTTTTGTCTAAGAAGTACCACATTTTGGTCTTTTCTTTAAATTCACACATCTCAGATGTGTACTTACCCGAAGTCGATGATCATCCTTTCATCAAATTTCTCTACGTCAATCTTCTCCAAACTCATGAAAGGTTGACATCTCTACTTCAATCCTAGAAAATCTGCAAATAGTGGATAACATATGATTCATAACACCTAGTTGTAGCTTGTTTTAAGAACTCTTTTATGATATGGAAGTTCAGACAAAACTGCAACCACATAACATAAACAAAAATTCCAAAAACTTACAAACTTAAAGCAATGATGCCGCTTGTTGGGAAAAATCTTCTCTAATTATCTCAGAATTAAGAAAAAAGATATTATTAAGAGATTAAAAAGAAAATCAACAAAAGAATTTACGTGAAAAAAACCCTAAAGTCGATGAAAAAATCACAAACATAAAGAACTTCAACTATGTGAAAAATTGCTACAATCACAATAAATTCTCTCTTCCAACCCAATTACATAAATAGTCTCTCCAAACTTATGTTACTCACAACATTTTCCCAACTCTTTCAGAAAAATTATACAAAAGAAATTTAACTAAAATATGTACACTAAGCTTTCAGTGTTTCTAACTGGAATGCTTTGAAATTAATTTCTCATACTTTTTTTCTTTTATAATGCTTGAAGTACACGGCTTCCTTATACCTTTTCCATTCCTTGCAAATTTTTTAAAAAAATATAGATAAGAGATAGATATCAAAGTAAAAAAAATATATGGTAAGGTAATTACTATAAACATAAATTTCCAAAAAAAAAAAAAAAAATTATCCAACATAATTTAGTTTATATAAATCATGCAAAATGTCATTAAAGTTGTGTTCCACTTGACCATTATAAACTTCAATTTAATATTAATGACGTATTCCATCAATATTAATGACAAACATAAAAACCTAAAAATTGAAGTGAATCATTGAGTGAAGGGTATAAGTATAATAAAAATACAAGTTTGTTTTCTAAAAATTTAGAATAGAGTAGGTTTTTATTTATTTATTTACTTTTAGAGTACAAATTAGGGGAAGAAGAATTACAAATACATATTTGAAGGATTGAATCACAATCTTGTAGTGAAAATGGAATAACACAAACCAGATAACCAATCACACCATCTACCCATTCAAATACCGAAATAGAAACTTAGCTGGGAACTTCACCTCCATTTAACCCTACCGCGTAAAACATTAAATAAGCTGTTAGGAATAAATATCATTAGGATATTCCCTACGATAGGTTAAGTTTAGTATTTGAATATTATTATATATTCTATATGATTTGATAGAATATTTATTAGATTATTTAGTATTTGTTAGAAGATCTTTTAGATTTGATATTTGATGTATTATAAATATGTGTGGAAAGGTAATGGAAGATCAGAAGGTTTTATGCCTTTCTCACAATTTATCATAAGCTAAGGAGCAGTTTCAAGTAGAAACACAAATAATTGATAAAAAAAAAAAGAAACAGTTGGACCAGATAATTAAATCAGTGGGGAGTTTGCGCGTATGAACCAGCAAACAAATCCAGCCATTACTCAATACTTCTGTTCTTCCTTCCTTCCTTCATCTTTCCTTTGCTCAGATCTTCTCCAATTTATAACCCAAATTTAAAAACTCAGCACACCAAAACAGAGCTGCTCTGTTTTTTTTTTTTTTTTAATGGGGAACTGCTTGTTCGCCGGAGAGATTCACGGCAAAGTCAAGGTAATCACGTCCAACGGCGGGATAATGGAGCTGGAGCCTCCGATCACCGCCGGGTGCATCTCCGGCGAGTTTCCCGGCTACGGGATATTCAAAGCCCACGACCTGTTCTGGAACCCCCTGCCGGAGGACCACGAGCTTCAGCCGGGGAAGTCCTATTACCTGCTTCCGGAAAAAGGGGAGATGGGGATCATAAGGCCGCGTGAGGGGCACGTGCGCTCCAACAGCGCGCCGGCGGCGGCCGCGCCGTACAGGATCGGCGGCGTTCTGAGAAGGTCGCAGACGGAGGTTTGGAAGGTGAAATTGGTGATTAGCCCGAAGCGGCTGGTGGAGATTTTGGAGGAGGAGGCTCGGACCAAGGAGTTGATTCAGAGCGTTAGGACGGTGGCGAAATGTGGAAGCGCCGGCCCCACCAGCAGCTTCTCGTCGGCGATGGCGTTTTCCGATCAGTGGAGTTTGTCGGCCACCACGGCCGTTTCTTCTCCTAAAAGTGGCGCCTTTTTCGAGACTTAACTGTATATTGGTTGCTTTTTTTCTTTTCCTTTTTATTTGGTTTTGGACTCTGTTTTATTTAGTTGATTTTGTTATAGGCTTCCTTTTACTTTTGCTCTTGCCTTTCAAGATCCTTAGTTTGAATAGAGGATACAAAATTAGAGATGGTGATTTCAAATGGGTGTATTTATTGTTTGCTTTTTATGCAATCAATTATTTGAAAGTATATATATAAAAGGAGTTCAAATGTGTATTAATTATGTGAACATGAATATTTATTACATTTAATAAAGTTTTAAATAAAAAACTTTTTTTTTTTTAATTCAAGAGGATTGAACTTGTAATTTCTTAGATTGTTAAATTGTATAAAATATCGCTAGAATTCATGACATTGATCAATGCCCATAAATTGGTTTGAACATTCAAAGATTAAAAAAAAAGCTATTCAATATCAATTATAATTCAACATGTTTGTGTTTATAAAGCTTAGTTTTTGAACTTTTGTTTAAAACAATATATTATTTTTACTTCCAATTTGCAACAATTTAGACTTTTTCACATTTTTAGACTACTCGCATAATAAAAATTCACATGAACGTCAATACACAACATTTTGATTTAATCTCATCAACTTTAATGTGTCTAGATAGCACTCTGAAATGACAATATGGCCACTTTAAATTGCCTTTCCAAATGGAATTCATGAAATTGCTGAAAGATTATTCATGATGCCAGGAATTCAATAATGATCCATTACTTTAATGTTTGCCAAATTATTGCATATTCTCAGCAAGAATAACAGCAGAATTACAGGTCGTGGAGAAGTTAGTGGCATTGAAGTTATAAAAAATAAATGCTGGTACAATTTCATGAGAAAGAAAATGATGAGTAGGATTGTGAAATAAAGCCAATCGGAAGTTATGGGTTAAAATAATAGAAGCTAAGATTCGAATTCTGACACAATTATTTTGAAGCATGTGTCTGTATCAACCAAAATACAAAGAAGAAACGAGAAATACTTCCAATTTTGCCAACATCTCTGAGTACAAAATTCAACCCTCCAAAAGAAGTTCCAAAATTAAAATTCAATACCAAATCATTCTTTAACCAACTTCACAAAATATACCCTGAATTGATAATTGTACAAATCGACACATCGAATGAAAGCGAAAAACTCGGATGAAAATCACTAAAAGATGAACATGGCATGGGTAAATCACATTGTAGGATTGGAGTACCTGCATAAGAGTCCAGAGATTACTTGTTATATCCAGAAGGGGGAGGATAAGATGATTGTGGATAGCCCGAAGGTGGATAGCCCGAAGGTGGATAGCCCGGAGCTGGATAGCCTGGAGCTGGATAGGGTTGCCCATATGCAGGTTGTGGTGCATATCCGACCGAAGGGGGAATTTGTTGATCGATTCGAGACATTTGTTGAACAGGAGGCACTCCCATTACCTGCGGTCCAAACATGCCATCTCTCTTGTCCATCTCAATCTTGTGTTGAGTCTGCAAATCACCCCTAATTAGTTAATGATTATTCAAAAATTTGATACCTGAAGCATCCTATCACTCCTTACCTGCATACATGCGCAAACCCTGTTGAAAGAAGAGTTATTATTAGTATTAGTATCAATAAATAATAAGCGAGATATTGAAAGGCGATCTTACGAGCAATAAACCATATCGGATAAGCACGAGAGCAGCTGAGACGCCTCTTGAATTTCTTCACTTCCTACTATCATCGCAACGATGGAAAATATACATGCTATTTGTTGTAGACAGAACATAAATCCCTGAAGAATTCGAGAACACATAAATAAAGCGCACTGAAAATTATAGAGAGAACTTGAGAAACGGAGCTGGTGGTGGAACAACATACGATAATGCAATTGTCACATTTTGTTGTCTGTATGTTGAATTCATCTTGCAATAAAAACCGAGTTGAGGCCACTGAATTTCCAAAGCAGAGGAAAACCTTCAAGATCAAATGAGCAGGTAATAAGTTAACTGCAACAGTGCTGAAAGCAAGAATAAATTTGGATTTCTATCTAACATATAAATCACACTTAAATATGTTATATTCAAAATGAGGTGTTTTCAGTAACTCCTGAACATAAAACACTGAACCCAAGATCAAACAGACCTGCACTTGAGGTACATAAATGAAATTTTATTATTTTGATCAAAATCTCTCTGCTTTTGGGGCATATCAGATTTTATTCTTTAGATATAGTCCCAGTTTAGTATCAAGGTGACAGGTAACCGTAATTAATAGGGAAGGACTGCACCCATTCTGGAAAATCAAAACTTTTTTTTCTATAAAAACATTCAAACGTAAGAACTACATAAATAAGCAACCGGTAATAAATAAAAATATTACAACTGAAAATTGTTGTACCTCTGTGCAAAGGCAAAATTCAGGGCATTTACTTTCTCCACACCTGCCACTGCAAGGCATATAGCCTGCACAACACACATACCTATAGAAAAAATAAAACATGAAAATATCTCAACAAAATCAAATTAGTTGCAAACTCTTTAGAAAGTCAAGACAAAATTAATTACCTCGACATGTCATTATATAGAGCTCTTTTACGTAGCAAATAGGATACACAAGGCCCACTGCAAGAGAAAAAAAAAACTGAAGTGACTACATGAAACAATTTTTTGGGTTTTAAAGATTAATTGTAACAGTCTGGTATAACTATAAGAAGCAATTAGAAAATTCATGCTTTCACACAGATAAAAATAACAAAATGGAGAAATTACGTTTTTGGGGTGTATAAGAAAAGAGATCTTGGCAATACCTCATTTTGCATAAACTGACAACATTAGATGGAATTTAGAAATGGAATTATCTTGTTTGGCATATAGAATATGAATGACATTTTGATATCAGTATATATACGACATTTGAACTATATAAAAGAAAAAAAATAAAGATGAGGCATATGCACCAAGATATATATAAGCAAGGGAAGAAATCCTGGTCATAGATCATACATGGTAATCTAAAAAAAAAAACTCCAGGCACTTATCCTTTACCCTTAAATTATGTGGGTTACTTATTCAAGAGATGTAATAGCATCCAATGACTTCAAAGAGGATGCACTTTGAGTGAGAAGATCAAATAAAAGACAACCAAAAGCTTTTAATTAAATTTTCCTCCAATTCAATTATTTGTAGTTTTTTTTTTCTCAGAAAAATAGACCCACTTAAGCTAGAAGTGATACTAATAAGGTGAAGCCCCTGACATATCTTAGGCGCTAAATTCACCTTAGAGTTGGCTTTTTAGAACATTTTAACACAATGCCCAAAGCACCTAACCAGGCCAGAGATTAGACGAAGGCGCTCCTTGAAAGCAAAGTTAATAAGTTAAAATGAAAGGTGATCCATAGTACCTCCTAAAGTCACACATCAAAGACTTGAGGTGACAAGGCCATATATGGGTTTTCTTTACACTCCATAAAAACATTTCACAACTCTTTTAGTTGTAGGTAAAATACCAACGGAAAGTTTTTGTTTTCCTTGAGCCTCTGTCTTAATTAAGTCTCCAAATCTATAAGAGAACACCCCAAACTTTCTACTGAGGTCTTCCTTCCTCTAGCTCATAAGAAGCCAACTCTAGTTTTTCAATAAGAGAAACCCAGCCCCCACTCTGGAAAGGATTCCAGGAAAGATTTACTCTTGCTGATTTGTCTTAATCAACAAGAGCATAGCTCTTGCTGATTAAGACGCATAGCTCATGCGACATGATGTATGACTTAATAACCAAGAGATTATGGGTTCAAATCTCCCCATTTCCAAATGTTGTTGAATTCAATAAAAGAAAGATTTGTCTTAATTCAACAAAACTTGACTGTTTATAAGTCTTAAGTAAACAAAAGATAATAGAATAAATCCATGGTGGCCACCTACCTAGATATTAATTTTCTATGGATTTTCTTGACATTCAAATGTTGTAGAGCTAGTCAGTATGCCCTATGAGAATAGTCGAGGTGCAGCTTACTCAAACACTCATAGATATAAAAGGAAAAAACCCTCGACTATCTAAACCATACATACATTTTTAATCTTCCATTAGGAGAGGAAGGTCCACAAAGGGTAAGATCATCAATAATCAATGTTATTTATTATGTAATGATCCATGCTATATAAGGTATAGTTAAAGATTTTTGGAAAATCAACGGACCACCTTAAATTTTCCAGCCAAGAGTTCAATGCTTGCTACACAAACCAAGCTTTCAAATTCACAAATCACAGTGCCAAATGTTTTAAATGGCGCAAGACGCACCAAAAGGCGTGCACATTTTCTACTTAAGATGCACTAGTTAAAAAAACATAAAAAAATATAGTATTGTATATAAACAATAAAAGTACTTTTATGTTTTAATAAAAAATAATATAAAAAACATACATAAGATCAACTATTAACCTTCATTCCATGAAAGAAATTTAGTTTTAATCAAGAATAAATATAAAACATACATAAAATTCAACTATTAACCGTTTAACGAGGTTATGGTGTTGTGAAGAACTCATAGGCGATGGAGAACTAGAAAATGTGTAGCTAGAGAAGTGGGGGAATATGAGTTGCGGAGGTGAGGATTAAAAAAAAGATAGTGGTTGTTGTCTTCGTGAGTGGAAGAATTAAGTTATTTAAGGCCCTGAAATGCGGGGAGATTATGGTTATTTTTAAAAACATAGTTTTTGTACCTACAACCCTAAAAAAAGCATATAAAAACAAAAGCCCATGAGACACGCGCCTCATGGGCCTCACATAAAGCATGCCTAGGTGCACACCTTCTTATCTGCATCTCGCCTAATCAAGGCGAGGATCCATGTGTGTGACTTCTTATCCATGCCTAACTTAATCGTGGCGAGACACCATAGGTGCAACTTGCTAGGTGCGCGTGCCTTTTAAAACATTGACAATGCCATTCTTTAAGTCAATGACCCAATGAAAAACTTAAAACTTAATGTCAAAAGCAGGAAACCACAAATCTTATACTAACACAAATAAAGTAGATTAATGTCAAGAAAGGGAGGACCACAAAACTTGGAGTAACAATTGATTATATAGACAGGAGGAGGCTTGGGACGGAGACAAATCATCAACCATGACGACACAGTCAATAACAATTGATTAATAAAATTCGATCAGCCCACTGAAAACCAGCCGAAATTATTACTCAATTTTCAATTAAACAAGTTAAAATTCCAAGAGATACCCAAGCCAACGCAAAATCAAAGGGAGTCAACGCGTCGACATCAAACAAGAAGTCAAGATCTCAAAATAGCAAATGCAAGAAACAGCTCAAAAGACACAGATGAACGAAATAGGCGAAATAAATGAGATCCATGAGTAAATTCAAAGCACAGAAAAGAAAAAAATCCATCTCACTCACCACCACAATGACAGGCAGCAATCTGCAATGAATCAAGTTCAGGCGACGACGATCAGCACAAACATTGAACAAAAAGAAAGCATATAATAGAGACAGAAAAGGGCGAGAACAACGTACAAGGAGTGTCGGCCTGAATCGTACGCATTAGGTCGGTGTGCCAGAGATTGCGAAAATTCTGGCGTAGTTGCATCTTATCAAGATGTTGCTGCATAGCCATGGCTGCCTTCCCGGATCTTCAGAGAAGCGAAATCGATGCTGAAAATTTGTTTGAAAAGACTTGAAAGAACTGAAAATTAGGGCTACGAAATGATGATCGGAACCGTAAAGAGAGGTTTTAGGGTGGAGGGATTACTCGGGGAAGGAGAAGAGAAGACGGCCCAACCACGCACCGAAAATTCCAACTTCAAACCAGCTTGGCAAAGGCCAGAATCAAACTTTAATGCTTTTATAGATAACAATAACAATAGGAATAAGAATAACAAACAATTGTATTATTTCAATAAAATAATAAATTTGAAATTTGAAATAGTTGCCAAATAAAACAATGGGTCGGCTCCACAACTTTTTTTTTAATAGCATAAATGGAACTGCCTAAACTGCTCAAACCGACATTGATTCAAGTTGAAAGCCAATTTATTGGACGGTTTCGATTTTAAAATATAAAAAATTAAGGCTCATTTGATAACTATTTGATTTTTTTTTTTTTTTTTGAAATTTAAGGCTATTTTCACTTAAATTTCCTACAATGTGTTCTCTTCATACCACATATCCATTTTTTCTTAAGAAAGTATGAGAATACTAACTCATTTTTAAAAACAAAAACAAACTTTTAGAAGTTACTTTTTTTTGTTTTTAAAAGTTGGTTAGTGTTTTCCTACCTCTTAAAAAAATATAGGTATGTACTAGAAATAGTGGAACACATAGTAGGAAATTTGAGAAATAATAGACTTAAATTTCAAAAATCAAAAATAAAAAACCAAATAGTTATCAAACGGGGCCTAAAGAATTTTGATCGATTTCGGTTTTCGATGAATTGGTGGCGAAAATAACTCAGCCGATCGATAATATATATAAATAAATAAAGAGTTAGAAATAAGGTTAAAATACTATTTTAGTCCCTCAACTATGAGCTTTGTTCCATTTTGGTCCCTCAACTATGAAATGTCTAATTTTAGTCTTCCAACTTTCCATTAAGTTTAATTTTTGTCTTTGTGTTGACTTTTTGCTAGTTTTCTGTTAGATGGGATGAAAAGTAAGAAAAAAAAAAAAAAAAACTTTTCTCTCGCTTTCTCTTCATTTTTTTTTCTTTTGTGTTTCTCCCTCTTCTATCTTAGAGATATGGCCGGTGGATCTCCAACACTGAGACCAGTTTTCCGGCCAAGTAATTAACGATCATCCATTATTTTGGCGTCTCCAGCTTCCAATCCGTCGTCGTGCAAACACATCTATTGAACTCTCTAAAAAACCCCAATTCAAACAAAATCAATTCGACTAATTAGAAAGAAAGAAACAGCAGATTTGTATGAATTGAAAGATATCGTAACCAATCAAGAATTTTTTCTCAAAAAAAAAAATAATCGAAAAATTAAGGCCCCGTTCGATAACCATTTTGTTTATTGTTTTTGGTTTTTTAAATTTAGGTCTATTCTCTCTCAAATTTCCTACAATGTGCTACATCTTTCCTACCATTTATCCATATTTCTTTTAAAAAGTAGGAGAATACTAACTAACTTTTAAAAATAAAAACAAACTTTGGGAAACTACTTTTTTTTGTTTTTAAAAGTTGATTGGTCTTCCCCTACTTAAGTTTCTTAAGGAAAGATGTATACATGGTAGAAATGATGAAACAAATTTTAGGAAATTTGAGAGAAAATAGGCTTAAATTTGAAAAACCAAAAACAAGAAACCAAATGGTTATCAAACGGGGCCTA
>JBBMEF010000023.1:9439265-9464999 GCA_037832685.1 Sicyos baderoa
GAGCGAACTTTAACAAGTTTTTCTATGTATTTTACTAAGTATTTATCTTATTCGCAGTCATAAATCCACTCGCATCCACGAGTTATCACCCGCCTACATAAAAATTTATTTCTTATAGATTTCTCGACAACCAAATGTTGTAGGGTCAAACAATTGTCATGTGAGAACGGTTGAGATGGGCGTAAGTTGCCCAAACACTCAAAAATCTAAAATATATATATATAAGCCTGACATGGCCATGGTATAAATGGAATTTGGAAGGAATGCAAATCTATAGGGGATAGTGCCAACCAAGTATACTCCATTACTAAAACATTTTAATATTTCCAAACTTGAAGACGATTTCCTTTTCAGAGAAATAATCGTTTGTACTTCTAATTTTCCATTTGGAAGAGGAAGATCCAGAAGGTAAAGATCATCAATAATCAATAAAGTTATCTATTAAATAATGTTTCATGCCATATAATGACCCGATATAGATTATTTCAAAATAAAAAGACCAGTTATAGATTTTCGGAAGACCCAGAAGCATCTTGAATTTTCCATCCAAAAACACAACACTCGCCCCACAAACCAATCAAGCTTTCAAATTCACTAGTCAAACTGTCGTCCTTTCAGTCAATGGCAAAGAAAACTTAATGTCAAAACAAACCACAAAACTTGAACTAATACAAACAAAGAAGACAAGTCAAGAACGGTGGACTAATACCATTTGGGTAGAAGGTTAGACTAATCAAAACCATAAGCATCCCATTGTGTAAGAGGACCCCAGACTTTAAGATTTCTATTTATTAACACTATAGAGTAGTGACAAATGACATGACAATCAACCTCTGCAAATATGAACCCATACAATAGCTTTAGCTTCAACAATACCTTCTTTAAAATCCATTTTCAGAGCACAAGCCTTAAATCAACAACAAGTAGTTAGAATTAAGATTCAATTTTTCATTTCTCACTTTTATCTAAATTCTAACCCCCATAACAGGGAAGGAACATAGTACTATGAATAGTAGCAATCCAGATTTCAAATGTGGGATAAAATCATCTTAACATCATAACCTCGATTGATCCTAGATACCTCATACCCATGAGAAAGCTTCATCAAGATGATATCTGTAGTGAGAAGCAAAGAAGATGGACAATCTCCTATAGCACCAGCAACACCTTAAACTAGTTGTAAAGGAAACACCATTATAACTCCTATAAAAGATTAATCTAAGGCTGATAGGATGATGTTTGGTGGAAATCATTAAATTCAATTTGCTCTGTGGCTAATTGTAGGATATTGTTTCTCAGTTATAACCTTTTTCTTTTTTTTGGAAACCGACAAATCAGAGCTTCACAACACTATACCACGCCCGTCCAAAGGTCAGGAACTGGGAGACATTGAAGGAATTGAGACACGGGATGTGTCTACAAATTAATGTCACCGACTCACCGGTGAGTCTCGAACATGGGACCTTGAAGAGAGCACCTTCAAAGCCCAAGCCTTCGACCATCACGCCACCCCGAATGAGTGGTGTTGTTTGGTTTGCCTATCGAATCTAATCATCTTATCGCCATCTGCATACAATTAGAGCCATGGACGAAGAGAAATCACCAGCAGTGTCGACACAGTCACACCAAGACACGCCAATTCCAAATGATCTACAAAACTCCATCAGCACACTCAATATTAGCCAAATTCATCACTTAATTTTCAAAAAAACAAGTTAAAATTTCATAATAATAACCAAGTCAACGCAAAAACAAAACGAGTCAACGAGTCGACATCAAATTAGAAGTCGAGATCTCAAAAGAGAAAACACAAGAAGAAAAAAAACCACAAATCAAAACAGATAGCAAAGCAGATCCAGGAGTAAATTCGAAGCAGAAGCAAAACAACAAGAACACGACAACAAAAGAAGAAGAAAAACAATCGAACTCACCACCACAAAGAAAGGCAGCAATCTGCAACGAAACAACAAATCTCATCAGAGATCAAAGAAATTAAGGCGAAGATCGGGAAAGAGAGATGGAAGAAGGGGAGAACGAACAGGGAGCGTCGGCCTGAATGGTGTGCATTAGGTCGGTGTGCCAGAGATTGCGATAGTTCTGGCGGAGCTGCATCTTGTCGAGATGTTGCTGCTGCATAGCCATGGCTGCGCCTCCAGGATCTTCAGAGAAAAGCTTAACCGGCGCTACAATGGAGGTTTTAGGGATTACTTAGAAGATCTTTTGAATATTCTGTAAACCAATTTTATTAAGCGCTCGAGCTTGGCCCCACTGCACGATTACCCGTTGACCATTGACGTTTATTTTTTATTTTTTCTAAAAATATATGACCTCTTATTCTTTTCATTTTTTTTTATTTTTTAAACTAAAACCTTTATTAAACCAAGAAAAAAAAACACCAAGACATGTTTGGCTTTGAGATATGTTGGGTTGGGATGAGAAAGAGAAAATAAGTGAAATAAGTTTATGTTTGGGAGAAGGAAAGAAAAGATAAAGTTATATTTGATGCGATGGAAAGAGAATGGTTGAAGTTTTTATTTAAATAAAAAAATGGATATTTAATAGTTTTTTAATAATAAAGTTACGTTCGATGAAATGGAAAGATAATTGTTAAAGTTTTTATTTAAATAAAGAATAGACATCAACTAGTTTTTTAACATTTTAATATTTAAATAAAAACGTGGGACCACGCATGAAGTTGGGTGGACTTGTGGAAGTCCATGGGACAAACATGGGATGGAACTCAATCTATCACATTCCCTCATTCTCTCCCCACCCCAAACATGCCACAAAGCTTTCACGAGGGGTTTGTTTTTAGTATTGGCCGAGCTATTAAAAATGAGTTCTTACAAATTTCCTATTAAAAAAATATATTTTAAACAAGTTATTTGTAATTTTTCAAAATAACAACTCACTATTAAAAATAACTTTTTATTTTAAAATTATTCTATCAAAATTTACATTCAAATGAGTTATTGGCTACAAATTATCTATAAAAAAACACATTTAAATCAATTATTGTCATAAATTCCTCTAAAAAAATTTACATAAAAACAAGTTATTGTTTACCACTCTTCTACAAAAATTTACATCCAAACTAATTATTGTTTAATTTTTTATTTGTAATTATTTTTTTATCTATAACGTATTTAATTTAACATTAGTAATAAAAATACTATTGATGAGGTTTTATGAAAGACAAACTTATTCAAAAGTGTAGGCACCAAATTTTTAATTTAACTTTAATAAAAAAAAAAAAACGTAGTATATGAAAATATTATGAAAGCAGAGAAATAAATGGCGAGACCTACCGAAATTATGATGAAATTGAACGAAAATAGTGAGTCCCACTAACTTTATGAAAGAAAGGGAATTCACGGGTTTGAGGTAACTGTGGAATTGAGATGTGTTTGCAACCCTTACTTAGTCGTTAATTCCTATAAGTCAACCATGGTTTTAAGTTTTAAATTTAAGTCAACCAAAATAATAGCTAAATGGTTATAAGTGCATCACTAAAACTAAAATTAAGAATTTGAATCATCCAACCTCAATTGTTTCTAAATTAAAAAAAATAAATATATATATATATATATATATATAAATTCCAAAACAAGTATTTGTCCCTACTCAACACATTTGGGACATATATTTATAAATATTAAAAAAAAAATCGTAAAAAATTATTTTTTAGAGAAGTGTTTATCAAGATTAAATTCATGATTTCATAGTTAATTATGACAAGTTTCTGTAAGAAAGTAGAAAAGTACATTTTTAGTTTCTAAAGTTTGAATATAATTTCTATTTGATCTTATATTTCAAATTAAATAATTTTGTGATAATTTAATAATTTTCAATTTTAATTATTAAAATAATAAAATTATTAATCATCCAATAAAATGTTGACTATGATGCTGACTAATTTTAAAATTTTACTATATTGATGAAGTGATTATTTAGATCTTGATGTAAAAAAATTAAAATAAAACAAGTAAAAAAATAAATTCAAAAGATACATTAAGACTGAAATTAAGTATTATTGAAATATGATGAATAGAAATGCTTGATTTTGAAATATATAAAGTAAATAAAAACTTTACTTAAAAAAACATATATAAACATCCAAGATTTACCTCAATTACTACAAAATAATCTGAACATACTCGTGTATGTTCATTGTGGGCACTCCAAACGTAGAGTGCCTTAAAACAAATAAGAGTAAAAGCAACCATGGCACATTCCTTCAACAACTTCACATAATCCTTACAATTAAATTACTAATCAGTCAGATCGAGTAAGATAAAGAAACATCCAAGATTTTTACCTCACTTACTACAATATATAATCTGTACAATAATTAGCAAGAGGCTTAACTTACCTTACATTGCAAGGCAGCCTCCGTTCCTTGTCTTCAACGACGCGACCCCTCGAGCGTCGTGCCGTGGTGTGAAATTGAGCCCAAACATTTCCCTGGAAGCCTCATCTGGTTCTACGTAGTTAACAAGTTCTGCAACAATGGCTGCGCTCCTTCTTATGTGATCTATGTCTTTTGCATCATTCCACACAAGGTGAGCCAATTGCAGCCTCCGTTTGTTAGATTTCAATGCAATGCCCCATTCTACAAACAGGTTCTCTCTTTGTTTCTTGGTGAGCCTCTTCTGCATTCGTCTGCACAACATTTGCCTCTCGCGCCGAAGCGCCTTTACACTGAAAAAACACAAGAAACTTAGGCCCGTTTGATTACCATTCCGTTTTTAAGTTTTTAACGTTTATGCTTCCTCTCAATTTTAAACACATTTGAATTATTAGAAGAATGTTTGGTTCGTTTATAATAACTTAACCCGTGTTTGGAGTATCTGTTATAATAATTTATGTAGATAGGTTAGCTCATAACCCTTCTTCTCAACTATAATAATCCACTCATCCTATTATAATAACTCATGTTATAATAAAACTTTATGTTATAATAATTCCATGTTATAACCTGAACTTAAACATAAATCATCATAATTCTTCTTATAATAACTCATCGTTTTTCGTTATCTAATTGCCTTCCCAAATTAGTTTCTAAGACTTCCCTTAAATTTTGAAAATGTTTTTAAAGTGGAGACAACAAAGTAGTGGATGTTATAAAACACATTGATATAATTAGTGTTTCTAAGCTAAAATTTCAAAAACAAAATGATTATCGGATAAGCGAAGAGTGTAAATGTATATCTATCATACCTCAATCCTGGTGTCGGTGTTTGGCCATTTTCTACGGTTTGGTTTTCTTGAGAAAATGTGTGTCTGAGGAAGGAAAGTCTCCTGAATTCTACCTCCATGTAAATAGAATCAGCTGGATCAGCACCTTTAAATAGAAGGAAAAAATATGTTCTATGCACCAATGAGACGTTACAGATATGCCACAATTCAATGATGTCTTTTTGAAGCCTTTTGAATTCCGACGGCCATTTTGAAGGACTTATCATGTCATTTTGGATTGGAACCATGCCGAGATCTTCCACATTCTTCTCAATGGACTTTGATTTCGCCCCAAGCACCTAAAATACAGGATAAACATATTACATAAAACTCTTATGAAGAAAACATTTGTAGTGATAAACTCGAAAGAAAAGTCAATAAAAGCATAGCTCAATTGGCATGAACTATCTGCTTACCACCTAGAAGTCATGAGTTTGAATCTTTGCCCCTAAATGTTAAACTTAAAAAAAAAAATATAAACAAGGAAACTTTTCTAGTCCTTATTTCAAGGTTTTCAAGCTTTTAGTTGTATACAGGTTTCTGGCGGCTTTTCTTGACATCCAAATGTTTTGGGTTAGGTTGTATGTTTCATAAGAATAGTCAAAATATAAAAAAAAAAAAAAAAAAAAAAAAGATTTTAGTTGTATACAGGTCTCACTTGCACTTGTGACTTGTATCTCATGGAATAAAAATTTAGCATCCATACGTTAAAATATTAGAAAAGATGCGTTGACGAAAAGAGTACCCACTGTTGCATCAAGAAGACGATTTTCAGTTTCATGGTTAGCCATCTGCTTTGTTGTATCGAGCAGTCGATATTCGCTCTCAATGTTGGATATCTGGTCATGTTCTAGCTCTGTACCTGAAGTAGTGATATCACTTTTGTCATCTTCTAACACATCAACATTCTGTTCAGTAAGCGCATCTTTGGAAGCCCCCTTCTGAGAAGTTTGAGAACAAGTTAGTGAGGACCTCTCAGTTTCAACTCCATATTTCAATGCAGCAAGTTTCACTTGAAAACTCTCAGGTCTCCCTATGAAGTTTTTTCCAAACAAAGTTGGCGGTGTGCCATGGATTTCCTTGATGTTCTCTACAGATAAGCTTCTTGTAAGACTGGATTTACAACTTCTACTCCTAGATAACTTTAAACCTCCAGAGCTACAGATATCTTTCTCCATCATCCATGGAGAAGGATTCTCCGGGGATGGGACAACATACAAGGGACTGAAGTTGTTAGACATGTTATCTTCTTCTGAAGGAGATGATTCTAATTTACAGCTTTTACTTTGCCTGTTATCAGCTGCTTTTGAGGTTGCTGTGTTTGCTATAGGAGACGGCGTGGTCGAACCAATAAATCTTTCTGGTCTAGAACCTGACATGGTAGTAACCGAGTATCTACTCGCACTTGGTTCTTCCATCTCAATACATCGAACTTCCTTGCAGATATCCTCGGAGTTCTCACAGAACTGTTCTTCTATCTCCTCCATATGCTTTTGAGTGTCAACCAAAGAGGAAACCGTTGATGATACTCCTGGAGGGGATTTACCTTGCTGGAAATTCTTTTCAACTTTGACAAAATTCATAAAGTTATCATCAGACTTACTGCTATATGCACCTGAATATTGAGATGGATCAAAAGGTCCAGAAACATCATTGAGGATTCGAGAATCTGTCATTACAGTTGTCTCAGATGGGCGATTCTCAAAGTTCCATGAAGACCGCACCCGTAATCCTGGATACCGATCATCTGATTCTGTCTGAAAGAAGATCCAAATAACTAAACATCAAATAAATAAGCTTCGTTTTATCATAGCATAATAGGAGGCTTTATGCAAAGTGTAAAATGTCATACCGATGAAATTAAAGGTTTGTCCTCTTCAGTCATTTTAAGCAGATCTTTAACCTGAGATTGAGCATAGTCTCGTTCCAAGGCAAGTTCTCTTAAGTCCTTCTTTAGCTGTATGATGAAACAAATAAGGAAGAGAAAAGAAATAATTTAGATCATCATCATGTACAAACCTTCATAGGACAATCTAATGCCCTCCAAGAAAGTAAGAGTCAGTCATGGCTAAGAGACCTCGGTTCATATCAATTTCATTATCTTATTATGCTTATCTTTTTCTTTTTTTTTGATATCCGTGACTGGCCAGCTTTCGCGCACCTCGATTAATGTCACATGACATTCCACTTGACCCTACAACATTTGGATGCTAAGGAAAACCGTAGAAAATTTATTCCTAGGTAGGTGGCCACCATGAATTGAACCCACATTATGCACCTCAAGGCACTCTTTGACCAATTGAGCCACTCCATGATGGTTTATTATGCTTATCTTTGAAGAATTAGCAATAAACAACATTAATCTTTGAAGAATTAGCAATAAACAACATTGAAGATTCAGTAACATCACTACATCAGAGAGCTAGTACCAAGTCTGTTTCTATTTTGTGAAGGAAACCATATATGTATATCACTTGCAACATATAATTAACATAATTTGATCCAGTGGAAACTAGCAATATGAATTAAGATTTCCATGTCTACTAAATTTAACCGAGTATGAAATTATAAATTCAATGTCGCAGCATATAGAAGATAAAAATACGAAAGGAGATTACCTTTTCAATCTGGAGATCTTTTTCTCTAATCAATGTAGAATCGGGTGTTGCAGAAGTTTGTCCAAAGCTTCTTAACTCACTTTCCAATCTTGCCAATTCTCTTTGCAGTTGTTTTACTAGTGCCTTATCAGACACTACTACGTTCACCTGAGCATTAGTTACAACTTCTTTAGCACAACTTGCAAAAAAGAGTGTGTTTCTTGATTGCTCAACATGGATTTGAGCAGGGCTCATGGTACATATGATCGCAGTTCTGGCATTGCCTCCCAAAGAAGATTGCAATATACGAGTTAGCTTTGAATCTCTGAAAGGAATATGTCCATTTCTCCCCTTACTGCATCCAACAAGGAGTTATACATGTCATTAAGAATCAAAATATTAGAGGAAAATGCAAGGAGCTAGAAATACCAGGTTAGAATACTATTTGGTCCCTAAACTTCTTAAACATCTAAATTTCATCCATGTTCATTGAATAGTACTTAAAAGGAGTCCCACCTTCTTCTGACTTGCCAATAAAAGGTATTCTTTGTGCCAAGAAGAGGATATGATCTACTCTGGCAGGTTTTCACCCCCACACAAAAGGACATCAAAGAAAACATCTATGAAGGGGAGAGTTCCCAAACCTCTCAAACAGTTTGAGTTTATACTAGTAGTGGTAGTGGGTGAAGAAAATGTTATCAAAACCTAGGTGAAGTTTGAAGAGGAAACAAGGTTCGATCAGGAATCCGAGGATCCTGTGGGGTAGGAGGGACTAGGGAGGAATAGGCTCCAAAGTACAATGGAAGTTGAAGTTGCCTCATTTGGATGGGAATAATTCCCACGGATGAACTTTCCAAGTGGAATGATTCTTCGAGGTGAATTAATTGAGTATCTGAATCAGCTAAGATGGAGAAAATTGTGTTGTTTACGGAAAAGGAGGCACTGCTATGGTTCCTTTTTATATCTATTATCATGTTAGGAACCCTTCAAATGTTTGATTTAAAATTGACAGCGACAATGGAAAATCAGTTGTCTCTAATACAAAAATTAGAAACTATGGTAAATGAGAAGTTAATGCCTCCTCGAAAGTCAAGGGAATTAACATTTCTGAATTCTTCACTCTATTTAAAAGCCAGAACCATTTGGATGGACCAATTGAAATGACATTAGAAACAAATCAATTATCACATGTACATAAAAACCACAGTGAACAAAGAAAATTGTAGGCTTAACAGAGAAGTAGAATGAGGCAAATTGCACAAAGTACCTGAGCTTACGAATAACGGTCCCAAGAGTTAGTAAACTACGATTTATATGACAGCCTTCTTTCAGACGTGCACCAGCTGATAACGACTGAGATGCTCGTTCACTTCCTGCCAGATCAACAAAATTCTGCATCCAAGAATTATTTTGATTTTGTTGATTAATCACCAATTAAATCAAAGCTATCCCTTCTCAATGTAATAAAAAGAATTAAGTGTTTATTCATACCACAGTAGCTGTGAGAGAACTCGACTTGTCATGGCCTAAAAATTCACGAGCTGAGCTCTCAATTGTCTGGAAGGAAGGCATATCGACAGTATTAATTGAGGCGTTCGGGGGCAAGGAGATCAAACCAGGACAGGGAATAATTCTATTGCTCTCGTTTGGATCACCAACAATTTCACCCAAATCACTATTCATCTGCCCATAATCAATATTCACTCATCCTATAACTACTTTCTGTTCCCGTGTGATTACTATTCATTTCTCACATAATCATGTTTTGCACCCCCAAACATACATAATGCTTCCTCACTCCAAACATAGTTAACTGTTTTCTTCATAACCATTTTCTTTATCCCAAACATACATAGATAATCATTCTCTCGTATTTTCATTCTCCCTAAAATCTTTTCATTCCCTTTGCACAAACGCCCTTTTTAGATATAGATATAAGAATTGACAACAGCAAAAACACATCAATATCAATATCAATACCAATCTAAGAATTTGATGAGATCTGGAGCTTGATTCATTCAAAGATGTCTCCCCTATCTGCCTCTGAGCTGCAAAAGTATAAAAATAACGTCATAAAACCAAACAAAACTTGTTCCTCTAAAGGAGAGAAGAATCGAGATGGCGGCTACCTTCGCAAAGATATAAAAGTTGTTTAAAATGATTCCAGTTCCCCAAAGTTTCCTCTATGAGTTTCTCAACCGTAGTTCCCCTCTATCAAAATAGCTTAAAAATCAAATATCATGATACGAACGTACTCCAAACAAAGGGTGAAGGAAAGTCAAACATTATTAGTCACCTCTGGATCATCCAGCAGTCTGAGAGGAGTGTTGTCTAGGCTAAGGAGGTCCCTCACAGATTCATTATATATCTCAATAGCAGAAAACTTCAAAAGAAATTGCCTCTCCGTATGCTTGACAAAAAATAAAATTAGACCAGGAAAAGAGAAAATATTATACCGAACCGTTTATTAAGATTATTAATATTTACCTTCTCTACGTAGTCATATATATCTGCCACAGAATACTCGGTAATTCCACCCATGGTGTACGTTTTTCCACTACTTGTCTGTCCATAAGCAAAAATAGTTGCTGTGCAAAACAATCCAGTGGGAAAGAAAATAAATATGAATTTGATATTAAATACTCAAATGCAAAGAGGGAAAAAAGGGGTTCTGGTTCTTCCATACAGTTAACTCCACTGACAACAGAAAGAGCAACTTCCTTGGCAGCCTCCTCATAGACCTTCCTTGTCGAACAATCGCTACCGAATACCCTGTCTAATATAAAAACAGACAAAATAAAATATTCAGGATCCCAGTAGCAACAAATTGGGGAAAATTCAAGAAACCCAGAACAGAGAATTCAAGAAAAGAGTAGATCCAATTTGATATCTTGACAAAGACATCGGCTTACCAAATGTATACACAGATGGATACAAGGAGCGTTCAGCCACCGATGAAATCGCATTCCTGCATATAACAGTGTTGTCGTTAATGCATTCCCATTCCGAAACGCCATTCCTTGAAAGCTCCTTCTCGTTCAAAGGACGCAGACGAACTGATACCAAAATTCTCTCTTCACGTTCACTTGTCTCTTCCATTGATAGCTCTTCACCGCCGACAGCTCCCATTTTCCGCATCTCCTCTCGGCTTCAAAGCCGTAAACCTCCAATAACTACAAAATTGAGTACACTCATACACTGATCTATGTGTGCAAACTGCAAAGAGACAGCATTCATGGCTGCCACTTCCCTCAGCTACACAATACTTTCTACCGATCAATGCATTACAACTTAGATACTACAATGCATCAAGTGTTGTTAGGGCCGACAGAACCTCATTTCGTTGCCTTCTCAACGATCTGCACCAACAAACTAATCATGGGTCAGATGGTTGAGTGCAAATTCGCATACATTTTTCTGCGTTTTCGTCCCAAGATTTCTTTGTCTTTTTTACTATTAGCAAACAAAAAAGGCAGAATATGTGTATACTTCAGGATCACAAACAACCGGCCATCATTGTATTGTATAAACAATTTGGAGTTTTCTGATAATAGTCCATGTTAACAGTCTGTCAAAGACAAGTCTCCTCCATTCATTTTAAAATCATTTTACAAAATATATAATAACTATTTATGAACTTGAATCTCAGCTCTCCAAATATTCTGCAATCATCATAGAGGAATGTTTGCAACCTCAGGCAAAATCAATAATAAATACTCATAGCAGCTAAACTGAGCTCCGACTTCAAATTTCATAAAACAACACTAGAAATGAGTTTATCCTCTTCCATCACAATAGATCTCAAATTCGACGCTAATAACAAAACCACAACATAATTCAAAAACTAAAACGGAAAACAAAGTTACCAGAATTTAGGTAAAGAAAGGAAAGCAGATTTGATGATGAGAATCAAAGATAATGCAATGCCGCGTACCTACAGTGACGCAATTGAAACAGCGAAGTAAGAGTTGGCCATTTCAGCGTAGATAGTTACCTTGAAGTAATGGCGTCCAGAAATTCACACCGAAGCGATCCTCTGTAACAATTACGAAACCAGAAACTTAGAAATCAACGAATCTTCAAGAAGTTGAAGAGTAAAACCCTTAGAGCAGCAAAGAGAGGCGTAAATTAGCAGGAACTGAAAAGCAGCGAAAGCTGAATGAAACTGATTTACAGAGAATACGTACAATCTAGAGGATGAAGATCACAATCTGAGTGGTACAGTGTGATCATGTTCTGGATCTGGAAAAATCTCTGTTCATACGGAGGAACTGTGAGTTTGTTTATGAGGAAGAAGATGAAGAAGAAGAAGAAGAAGAAGAAGAAAATGGTGTTGAAATGGTTAGGTGCTAATCTGCTGTTAAATAATAATATTCTTCATTATTATTTTTTACTTTCGAATTAAAACTGCCGCGCTAGAGGAGTTTAATTAAATGAAATTTTATTAGATAGTTCGATTTTATAAAATAATTATAGAACTACTTAAATTTGAAAATATTTAATATCTATAGTCAAATATACAATATAAATAATACTTATCTGATGTATTATGTATTAGTTATTCAATTTAAAAAGTATTACTTTATATCGTATATTTAATTATGGTTGTTAATTTTTTTCAAATTTGTCTAGTATTGTAAATATTTTATCAATTTGGTATATTCCTGTAAAAATCCTTTTAATTAATTTTTTGTTTTTTCTTAAATTTATCATTTTTTAATACAACAATATTTAAGATGAAGCTTTAAATCTAAAATCTTATGATTACTAGACTGTACGAGTAGAACTCGCTCCTCGTAACAATAAAATTTACCACCTCACCATTCCACCTTTCAATTTCACTTTTGTATATTGATGGAGTTTTCAAAATTAACCATTTTGATGGATATGAAATTAAGATACTATTTCAATATTTGTTTCATTTTATTTGTTAGACTTCTAAATATTCAATTTTGAATTCTATAACTTTAGGGCATGTTTGGTTACGGTGGAAAATGAAAGGAAAGGAAAGGAAGAGAAGGGAAAGGAAAGGAAGAGAAGTGCGAGTAAATTTATGTTTGGTGGGAAGAAAAATGAAGATAAGTGATAATAAGTTTATATTTGGTGGGAAGGGAAATGAAAAGAAGTGATAATAAATTTATGTTTGATAGGAAAAAAAGTGGAGTGATGTAATGTTTATATATAATAAAAATAATAGATGTTTAATTTGTTAATATAATATTTAATATTATATTTTTTTTTCAATGTCATTTAAAAACTTATTTAATTTTATTTGTTATTTAAATTAATTTTAGTCTTTTGACGGTAAAATTTTAACTTTAGTTCCTCTATTTATTTATTTTTTAAATTGATTTTGATTGATAGATAAAATATTGAAGGATTTTGTGGTTCAAAATGGTGGTATGTATTTCTAAATACATACATACCTTTTTTTCCTTCCTCTTTAATTTTTTTGTCTTTCCTAGTTTCCATTTTTTAGGGAGCAATTTAGATGATTCTTGACACCATATAAATTTTGAAGCTAGCTATGTGGCTAAATACTCATTATTATTCTCTAACTTTAGAAATTGGAAAGATAAAATCAAATAAAAATAAATTGGGACGTCTTATCATTCATTCACATCAGTGAGATTCAAAATTGAGGCGATTCTAACCTCACCTAAAGTACTTTTTTTATTATATTTTCCCAATTTTTCTTTTTCTTTAACCATCAACTCTTTTCTCAATTGTAGTCCTTTTTTTTTTTTTTTTTTTTAGTACAAATTATGGGAGAGGAATTACAATACCGATTTCAGAAATCGACTTCGTGACGTTAGTGTTAAACTGATTTACAATCAAACATAAATTATTACGCCACTGTTTAATTCGGTAATTATAGTCTCCTCTTCCATTGTTGTAGCACCCTTGAAAAAATATCAAATCTCCCTTTTTAATTTCTTTGCAAAAATAATTTAATAATTAAATTAAAAAACCAGACAAAGAGAGATACTCTGTTTTTTTTTTTTCTTTGTGGGTACCCGTTTAAATCTCCGACTATCAATCCTCGATTTCGAATGTCACCTGCCTAGGGTTGAGGAGAATTTAGGCGCACTCTGTGTAGCATTCCATCATGATATTACTCATTTGAGTTACACGTCTTTTTTTTATTTTAATTTTTTCTTATAATAAATATAAAATAAGAAAAGAGAGATAAGATGTGTAACACCAAATGTGTCACATAAGTGATATCATGTGGGGTGTTACTCGGAGTACATTTTAAACTTAAAATATAAAACTAGAAAGAAAAGTAAAATTATTTATGGTCTTTATTGGGTCACATATGTGGGTATTAATATTTAAGTTATGCACGCGCCTAATCTAAATATTTCTCAATTTTTTTAGCTGTTTTTTTATTAATTTTTGTTTTTCTTTTCAGAGGTGTGAGAGATTCTAATTTTTGTTTAGTTTTTTTTTTTTTCTTTTTCAAAGTTGTGAGAGATTTCAAATAAAAAATGTAATGATAAATTAGGAATGCATTTTCATTTATTATCGTGTTAGGATTATAGTATAATTTATGTTGTAAAGATTATAATAAATGACTAGTAGTTATTATGGTTTAAAAATACACATTGAATATACCTATATGCTTTTAAATATATATATTCATATATATATATATAAAAGAATACACTGTTTTGAAAAATAAAATAGCTTGAATATTTTTTTATCTAAGAAGTTTATGGCCATTGGATACATAGATGGACATCTCTTTGTCCATCTATATTTATAATGATGTTTGTCAAAAGCAACTTCAGATATTGAATTATTAGTAGTGCAGTAATTTCATTGTTTAATTGTAAATTAGTTCAAACCAATGTTATGAATTCAATTTTTAAAATCTCTATTTTTAGATCTAGGGAGTTGATTGTTTTGTGAGACTTCTTGAAAAGAGAATAGGATAATATTGAAATTTGAGATAAAAACAATAAGATTTTAAGACAAGTACATAATAAAAGATCAAGAACAAATTATAAGAAAAATATATCGAAAAAGAACCATTATTTAAATCGTAGGGTTTTTTTTTTTACTGGCAGATGTTTCGCCACGTTGGTGTGATGCCGACTGCCGAGTATTTGCGTCTCTGGTAAAGATGCCAAGAATCTAATTTTAGAAAAAGTTTGAAATTAGACCTCATTTTACCACAAATTTTTGAAAGAGACCCCATTTCATAAATTGCCCTATTTTAACTCAATGTCTTTATCTTTCAATTACCCCATTATCACTCTCTTCTTTGTTTATATTTTGACAATAATGTTGTACAATAAATAAAGTAGTTAAACATTCTGGTTTTTGAACTATCATTCAAGTTCAATTTTTGTCTCTAAATTTTTTAAAATTCAATTTCAGTTCCTCAACTATTACTTTTGTTCTATTTTGGTCCATAAACTTTTAAAAGTATACTTTTAATTTTTAAACTTTTGAAAAAAGTTAATAAATAGTCTTGGGTTAGAAAAAAAAAACTTAACCAAAGTTAAAATTGATGAGGTGGCAAAATAATAATAATAAAATAAATTTATATTATATCTTCGCCCCCCCTCTACATTTAAGTAAGATGAATAACCGCTTGAAGATAACGTCTCTCCAAAAAAGGAGAAGAGAACTCACGAGTCTACTTCATTTTTCGTCATCGTCGATACATTTTTCTATTCATATTTCTAGGGTTTCTTTGCTCCATCCTTTCCAAGATATTCAATGTCCGAGAGTTGTGGTTTTAATTTATTTTTTTTTATTTTTCTTTTATCATCTTCATTTTATTCTAATTGATTATGGCTACTAATGTTAATGAGAATTAAATTGTTTTTTTTTTATTTTGCTTTTATTATGTTCATTTTATTCTAATTGATTATGGCTACTGATGTTAATGAGAATTAAATTATTATCTATATTCTGACATTTGGGAACTGGACATTTCAATTTCATTCAAAATGAGTTCAATATATGCATCCTTCCAGAGTTCATTTCTCAAACTCATTAATTTTTTGGAACATACAATTATAATGTCAAAGAGTTGTCAATAAGGTTTTTACTTTGATTTTTTTTACTTGAAATGCAGAGGTCTTAAGAGATAACCTAAAGGTGATGAAGAGATGGTATAAAATATCGAAAGGGTTAGTGGCGTAATGGTTTCATTGTTTGGTTGTAAACCAGTTCAACACCAGCGTCACGAGTTCAAACCCTGGAAGAGTCAGTATTGTAATCCCCTCCCCCAACTTGTAATAAAAAAAAAGATGATATAAATTTACACACATATACTACACTTTACTTATATTGTATGGAGGTGTTTGGATGAGAAGTGATTTTGAGTAGTTGTAATCAAATATTTGTTTGGATGTGATTTTTATGTAGCGGAATTAAAGACATTAATTCGTTTGGATGTGAATTTAAAATATGCAGTTATTTGAGTAGTTAAATTTTTTTTATTAGAAATGGTTTTCATTTTTTTAAAATAGTTATCTTTTAATCTTTAAAATAAAAAACAAAAAATAAAAAATAAAATAGTTATACAACATAGCTTTATTTGGTGATTGTAAATTCGAGTCTCCCACCCAATCATTTTAGAATGTATGAATGGAGGTATACCAATCACATCCCAATATTGTTAAACTAAAAACACTAACCTCGAAAGTTCACATAAAAAATGTAAAAATAGAAGTATATTCTTACTACCGAAAGGGTTAGTGACCTTGAATTTCATTGTTTTGTAGAAATATAGTATCATAATCACAGGCTCGATTCCTATAATCGATATTTGTAATCACCTCTCCCAATTTGTACTAAAAAAAAAAAAAAAAAAAAAAAAAAAAAAAAAAAAAAAAAAACCTTCCCAAAGTCTTACATTCCACTCTCACATACACACATTCTTTGTTTTGATTTATTTTCTTTAGTGTGTTATAATTATTGTATGCATATACTTTTCTCTTTTTCAAGCATCTATGTTGAATAAATTAATTAAATCTTTGAGAAGTCAAGCACTCGTGTCACTTTATTCTACCACAAACTAGAAGATTCATAACTTGGAGTTCAAGTTCACAAGTAACAAAAATCAACACTAGACATTATTACAATTTCTTCCTAGTCTTATTCTTTCCAATTTTTACACATAAAACAACATTATTATATTTTGTTATCAAAATTATATTTTGTGTTTTTTATTTATAATTCATTGACCTTAATTAGAGCGAATAACAACCATATAGTTCAACTAGCATGAATTGGAATATTAATTTCTACCTTAATTATTATAGAACTCAAAAAAAAAAAATGGTTGGAATTTTCAAAACCTCTTTAATCTTTTTGTGGAGAATATATGTGTTAAGTATGAATTAAGGTTGACATTTAGGTTTGAAGCTTGTAGAGTACACAATAAATATAATGAGTTGTACTCTTTCATCATTTTCAAACCAAGTAATTATAAATATTCAAAGGCAGATAGAAAATGAAATTAGGCAGTGTTATGTTAATAAAAATGAATGCATATTAATTAAGCTTAATTAGCAGATATGAGTGATCTATAAAAGGCTGCATGCATGAAGTGGTGGTTACATAGAGAGAGAAAGAGGAAGGGAAATGGACTTAGAAAGGTTAAAGAAGTACCTGTTTGAAAAGGCCATGAAAGGAAGATGGGAAGAAGTTGTGGACAAGTACGAAAGCGATGTGCGAGCCCGAGATCTCAAAATAACAAAGCGAGGTGACACGGTGCTGCATGTCGCAGTGAGCGACGACCAAGTCGGGGTCGTGGAGCGCCTAGTCAAAATCAATTATCCTTCGGCCAATGTCAATGCCAATGCCAACACCAACGATAATGCCAACGTCAACACCAATGCCAATGCCGACGCCGACGCCAACGCCAATGCCAAGAAGGTGCTTGCTATGGCCAACGATAGAAGCATTACCGCGCTTCACATGGCGGCCACGCTTGGGAATGTCAAGATGTGTTACGACATAGCTAGAGTCGAGCCGTCCTTGATTGGCATCCGAAACGACAAGGGCGAGACGCCACTGTTCTTGGCAGCTCTACATGGTAACAAAGATGCTTTCCTCTGCCTCGACTCCTTTTGCAACTGCACCGCTGATCACTGTCGCAGATCCTTCGATGGCCACAACATTCTTCATTGTGCCATTTTGGGTGATTTTTTTGGTCAGTTTTCTCGCTATTAATTTCGAATAGGAAAAACTAGACAACTTTATTTCATCTAAAACCGAAGATTTATAGTAACTAAATCTAGAGGTTATAACCACATCTAACAATCTTTTTTTCTTCTTCGTGTCATATATTAGAGATGATATTGGCTCGGTTTTCTTCAGATTTAAGTCGAATCAAACCGATTCAATCGGTTTTATAGAACGACGAACTGAACCAATGTCCAAGTAAAAGCAAAACGATTGGTTCGATTTTCTTTGATTTTGACTCGGTTTTCTTCAATTCGATTCTTCTACGGTTTAATTTTTTTCTTTTACTATTTTACTTCCAATCTCTATTTGAATGTTGTCTTCATTAAAAAAATATCAAAATTTATAATTAAATTAAACAAAAATAATTCGTCATTTACCAATAAAAATTAAAAATAATATATAAAAATAAGAATGAAAGTAAGTAAATAGATATTGGGTTTGGTTTTAATCGATTTTTACAAATAGAACCCGAACCGATCCAAATTTATTTGATTTTTTTTTAAATAAAAACCAATATATTCAATATTATGTAAAAAATTCAAATCAATCCATTGATTTTTTCGGTTTTCGAATTTTATTATCGCCCGTAACATACATCCATCTTTTTAAATATAATTACCACTTAACACACAGAGTTGGCGCTTCATATAATAAAATTATACAAGGAGTTGGTTAATTCGGTCAACGTGCAAGGTTTGACTCCACTCCATCTTCTTGCCGCCAAACCTTCAGCTTTCAAAAGTGGAACCCACTTACGAAGATGGAAGTCGATCGTTTATCATTGTAAGTTACACATCTCTCTCTTTTTAATTGGTTTTCCAAATTTAAACTAACAACAAATTTAGGCTGATTTTTTATTTTTTATTTTTAAAATTTAAGTTTGTTTTATTTTTTTGATATCCTTGATTATCCGGGCGCTTTCGTGCACCTTGACTATTGTTACGGGGCATGCCGCATGATCCTACAACATTTGGATGCCAAAAAATTTTGTAGGTATTAATTAGAAATTAATTCCTAGGTAGGTGGTCACCATGAAATTTGAACTCATCACCTTATGTATCCCAAGATCCTCTTTGACCAATTGGGCTACTTTATGATGGTTCTTAAGCTTGTTTTCATACAAATTTTTTACAAAATAATTTATCTTCTCTTGATGAAGTATTTTAATCTTAACCAAATTTGAACAAAAACAAGATTTGTGAAGCTACTTTTATTTTGTTTTCAAATTTTGATTTTGTTTTTAAAAATATAGATAAAATGTAGACATTAAAGAATAAAAACCATAGGTTAAATGGTTGTTGTAGACTTAAATTTCAAGAACAAAAAACACAAATAGCTCGTTTGATAACTATTTGATTTTTGGTTTTTGAAACTTAAACTTAATTTGACTCAAATTTCCTACGATGTGTTTCATCTTACAATGTATCAATCTTTCCTTAAAAAAGTATATAAATGCTAACATAATCTAAAAAACAAAGACAAGTTTTTGGAATCTACTTTTTTTATTTTAAAATATTAGTTTGGTTTTTTGAAAATAGAGAAAAAATATAGTTATTGTAGACTTAAATTTCAAAAATCAAAAATAAAAATAAAATGGTTATCAAACAAAACGAAAATAGTTATTAAACGAGACAATAATGATATATGTTGCACTAATTTATGGGAAGGCATCGTTGTGGATGAAATAAGAGTCGAAGCAAACTCATATGTTGGTGGTGTACCCAAAAATCCAGAATCAATAGTACACCAAATAAGATCATCGGATGAAAATGATGACAAATGTTATCCACCAAACTACAACACATGCTTCCACTTGTTCCATTATCTTTGGAAAGGAATTCGAATTGGTCAGTTTTCTAACTCGAACACAAATCCTTTCGATTGGCTTTATGTCTGTCTAACTACATCTTTGTAGTGTGTAATGTGGGGACAACAACAAACCCAAAACCAAACAACCACAAGCCCAACAACATTAAAGATGCTGAGAATCCTCCTCAACAAAAAGGTGTATCCCTATCCATCAATATTATTTTTATTCTTATATGCTTATTGTTATATGTCTTGAACAGTTTGATACCTCACGATTATTTAGTTAAGAGTCTTGTTGCCTGGTCAGCAAGCGGGAGTCTATTTTCGTATATGAGCTAGCTATTGCGACTGCTTTTCACGATGAAACTCTGTCGCATATTTAAACTACTCTGACAGAGGTCTGTCATGCAATGTAGCTATCCGCGACGACATTTCGTCGCGAAAGGCAGTTTACCGGGTTCCGTCTGTCGTCGTAGCTTGCATTTAAACGACGAAAAACGATTTTCCGTCGGCAAAATTAATACAAAGCCGACAAAAGATCCTTCCATCGGCGTAGATTGCCTTTCGCGACGGAATTTAGCTTCGTAGCCAAAAGTTCCGTCGCCAATTTTTTCTTTTTTTTTCTAAAGTGGCTTTTATGTAATTGGGTCTTATATGTGATAGTGTTTTATATAAACTCTCTTAAAATCTTAGCCCCCATAAAATTGACATTATGTATTCACCATCTCCTCAATAAAATAGTTATCTCCTCTGCATGTGGATGCATGTGGATGTAGGTGATACACCGTTAGTGAACCACGTAAATTTTGTGTTCTTTTTTTTGCATTTTTGTTGTTCATTGATTGTTAATTGTCGTTTTCATAACAATACTAAATCAATTTGAATGTTACAGCGCATGATTCAATGGCCAAACACCAAGGGTTTGCAATTTTCCCCCAAAATTATGCTACATGCTTCTACTTTCTAAAATTTGTTTCCAAGGCACTACTCATAATCCTGGGACTTGGTACATCAATAATTAATCCCACCTTTCAAAACTCCCTCTACATTCATCATGTTAATTATTCAATATATTTAATTTTGTGTGTGGTGTTTAAGGATCTAGACATATAAAAAAGATTCAACAAAAGAAGGAGAAGCACATTTGGGCAGTCCAAGTGATGAATCAACTTATAGAATATGCTTCAATGTATGAATATGATGACAATGGAAGTACGCCCCCAATCGAATCCAAACAAGAAAAACAAGAAACTCACCCTTATCAATTCGCCGATGGCAATGTCACCTTCGACGATTACAACATCTCGAAGCTTCCAGCCCGACATCTTCAATCTCCCCGACAACCAAACATGCCACCCGACGATACCGTTAAAAATGGTATAGATCGAATTCGACATCTCGATTGTGTAGAGTTAATGTTAACTAGTTCACAGCTCATGTATGTGTATGATGATGGCCTGGCAGTACAAAAGAAAGAAGAAGGAACAAAAGGGGCAACCAACATTGTTATTGAATCCAAGAATAGCTTGGGTGACAAAATCTCAAAACATTTTCCTATAAGCATTTGGCACAAGAACAGCAACAAGAAAATGGTTCTCACAACAGCAGCAGCAGAAGCAGAGGAAACAACAGATGGAAAGTCGCGACTACGACAAGAAACGCCGGTGTTGATTGCAGCAAAGAACGGCGTGGTCGAGATGGTGGAGAAAATTCTCCGTTTGTTTCCCGTGGCCATCCACGACCTTAACGCGGATCAGAAGAACATCGTCTTGTTGGCTGTGGAAAACAGGCATCCCCATGTGTACAAACTATTGCTCAACAGAAATATTTCAAAAGAAAGTGCCTTTCGGATTGTGGATTCGCAAGGCAACAGCGCCTTGCACCTTGCCGCAAAGCTCGGCGATCATAAGCCTTGGCTCATCCCCGGAGCTGCCTTGCAAATGCAATGGGAACTTAAATGGTATCAGGTAGTTACAGTATTGTATCGAATTATGTTAAACCACCAATCAAATTACTCTGATACTATGTTTAATTATATTTGTGGCACAATAATTCTGACAGTTTGTGAAGGGATCGATGCCCCCGAACTTCTTTCCCTGCTATAACAAGGAGGGAAAGACTGCACGAGTTATCTTATCCGAGACTCACAGTGATCTGATGAAAAGCGGGGGGGAGTGGCTTACAAACACCTCCGAGTCCTGTTCTTTGGTGGCTGCACTGATCGCTACCGTCGCATTCGCCACCGCTGCCACGGTCCCGGGCGGGAACGATCAGGACAAAGGCACCCCATTACTCCATGGGCAACCAGCGTTCAATGTATTTGTGATCGCGTCGCTGATTGCCCTGTCGTGCTCGGTTACCGCGTTGGTGATGTTCCTGTCCATCTTGACCTCAAGGTTCCAAGAAAAGGACTTTGGCGGGAACCTGCCGATAAAGCTTCTGCTCGGTTTATCGTCTCTTTTTGTGTCGATCGCAGCAATGTTGGTTTCG
This sequence comes from Sicyos baderoa, assembly GCA_037832685.1. Lineage (NCBI taxonomy): Eukaryota > Viridiplantae > Streptophyta > Magnoliopsida > Cucurbitales > Cucurbitaceae > Sicyos > Sicyos baderoa. Next base: position 9,461,612 of record JBBMEF010000023.1, read on the forward strand.
TTTTGTGCGGGCCATTACTTTGTGCTTAGTGAAAAGCTCAAATATGCTGCATTGCCAGTGTACGCCGTCACTTGTTTGCCAGTGACATTGTTTGCAATTGCACAATTCCCTCTTTACATGGATCTTGTGTGGGCTGCTATCAAGAAAGTCCCTCAAAGAAGCTACTCACTCGCCAGCTAATGCTTTTCGAGTTTTTTTAGTACATGTTAAGAGATTCGAATTGATGAACTATTGATCAACGATACATGTCATTATCTTTAGACTAAATACACTTTGACGTTATCATATTAAGTTGATTAATGATTTAATTGATAGACATAGGCTTCAATCAACTCAAAAGACTCTGAATCATGAACTTTATAGAATCAATATCTTCATATTTTCTACTTTGAGCACAAACTCCTCATCACTGCAATTGTGGTAATAATCTCAAAGATCTCAAGTATTAATAAATGTGTTATCTATTATTTATAACTCCAAGATCTTCCTATTATTTTGGTAATGTGAGACTTTGGTCCTAATACTAACCATCTCCCTTGAATAAAGATAAAACTACACACAACTTTTTCAAAGTTATCTCAAATTTATTTTGAAATTTGTTTTATTTTGTCTATAAACTTTTGAACATTAAAAAATGTGATTCTAGTCCTTAAACTTCGAGATTTTCTTTCATTTTAGTCACTATACTTTAAAAGAACAAACTTTTAATTGATTTTTAGAAGGAAAAAAATTTACTATTTCCACATTCTTATAAATTTTAGAAATGTGTTTATATGTTATTTGTTGTTCACTTTGGGCATACACCCTCATGGCTTTGCTTTTGGTATCACCCAAAAGGTCTCGCACCAATGGAGATGTTTGTCTTCCCTTGTAAACCCATGATCTACTCCTTATTTAACCGATGTGGGATTCTGCAACACTTTGTTTGTATTTCCAACATTATCTTTTATTATATAAAAGTTATTAATATTATTGAATCAATTTTGATTGGCATATTAATTTTAAATGTATTATACAGATTAATTTTTAGTTTTGTTTTTTTTTAAGAGAGTATAAAGACAAAAATTGAATTTTGAAAGTTTTAAAAAAGTAAATCTCAAAATGTAAGAATCAAAATTAAAATTTAAAAAATTGAGAAACAAATCTCAAATTCAATATCAAATGAAATTTTACCAAATCTAAAATGACTATGGTTGATTCATTAATTAATAAAGCTGTCAGATTTGACATCTCATATACACTTGTTTTTCTTCGTAAAATCATAATCAATTAATAACAATTTATGCCACTTCAAGAAAAATTATTATTTGCAAAGGCTAAATTATTAAAGTATTCCTAAATTTAGCCCTTTACTTTGTACATATATATATATATGAACCATTCTTGATTTTTTTCATAAATATTTAAAAAACATTCTAACAGTAGAAAATTATTAGAATCTTAAAGTAATAGTGGACCTGGTTAACAATCATGAAAAAAGAGAGGTAATATAATAGGAAGGCCATGTGAAATTATTGGTTTCAACATTAGAATTTTTTGAAATTATTTTTGGTCCATTTCTTCCTTTGACATCTTTATTTCAAAAAAAAATAATAATAATAAAAAAAAAATAAAGGAGGAGGAAGAGTGGCCTTATAAAGATTTTCCTCCCAATTGGGAAGCAAAAGAAAAAGCAAGCAATTTTAGGTTTAATAATAATAGAGTGGTCACAAATTTGAATAAAAGAAAAAAGAAAAAAGTAGGTTGAAGGTTTCTAAAGAAAAAGAATAAAATAATAAAGTAGGTTGAAGCATCACCACACACACTCAACACTCCCAACCGTACTTTGGCCTTTTCTTATTGTTGGAAATGTTTTTTTTTAGTATAAATTGGAGAGATAAATATTGATTTCAGAGATTGAACTGAGACGTTGGTATTGAATTAGTTTTATCATCAAATAATGGAATCATCGCGTCATTAACCCATTTAACGTGTGAAAAATGTTAAAATAGGAAGAAAAATGCAAAAAAGTAAATGTAGTCAAATTTTAAAATATTTACATTTCTAAATATTAATGTTTCAGTATCATATTATTAATATTCATTAATACTAGTTATTAATACGTTTCAATATCATATTATTAATATTTATTAATATGGTATTGTTATTAATATTTATGCTAAATTTTTTTAAAGTGATTATATTAAATTATTTTTTTAATTTAATTAATTTTAAAAAAAAAATCATATAATTTTTTTAAAATGATCATATTTATAATTATTTTTTAAAAATTTCACTAATTTTCTAATTTCACAAACTAAATTATGTGGTTAGAATCTTTACCAACCACAAATTTGTAAGCTTGAAACCTAAAAAGCAAAAAAAAGGAAAGAAAAAAAGGGGGCCCGCCAGCTCAAGCATGTGCGCCGCTATGAGCTGCACATGTAGGCCTCACCATCCTCCACATTTATTTATAGTTTCACTTTTTTCTTCAATCATAGCTGGCAAAATAGATTGCAGGAAGGGAATTTGCATTATATAGCAAAATCACAACCTCTTATTAAAATTATAGTAATTCTTTTTAAAAATTCATTTATAGCAAAATCTGGATATTTTTTTAAAAAATACCTATTCTACCCTTTCTTCTTCTTTGGCGGCTTCTTCTTCTCAGACGGCTACTTTTTCGGCTTCTTCTTCTTCGGCTTCTTCTTCTTCGGCTTCTTCTTCTTCTCCGGCTTCTTCTTCTTCTCCGACTTCTTCTTCACTGACTTCTTCTTCGAAACTTGTGTGTATGTTTTTTGAAAAAATAATATCAAAATTCAGACCCTTCAAACATCCCTTTTGGCCTCTCCTTCACAAAAATCCCATACTAAATTAATTGATTGTTTTTATGAGACAAAATCTCAGGTCAAGCGACGGTGGGGCTGACATTTCCTCTCCAGATTTCAAAGAAATTTGATTTTTGAATGCGATTGTCCTTGCCGACGTCTTTTTTTGCCATACAAAAAGCTCTGTTTCTACTTCCATTTCTCGATTCTGCTTTGTCCTTGCTCTTTCACGAGCTTCGTCGTCTTGGTGATTTTCGACCGTTTTTTCTCTTTTCCCCAAATTAAAAATCCATTTTCCGGCGATCGACCGGCCATGGAAGCCCAAAAGAAGCTCCAATGGAGATTTTATAAACCTGCAACCAAACACACCTACAGATTTCAAATCTCAAAAACAGGGGAGGCAAAAATGGAGAAAAACACAAAAAACAAAAAATGGGTAAAATGGAAAACCTCTCTTTCGTTAAACATGGGGATTGGTGAGGGAAATAAGAATGTTCATGAACGGATTGAGTCAATCAAATGAAAGTGATTGAACTCAATCAATAATCACTGATTGAGTCAATCAAATGAAAGAGATTGAA
>JBBMEF010000023.1:9465099-9482783 GCA_037832685.1 Sicyos baderoa
TTGTATTCTCATTATTTAAACCTGTGTAAAATCACTTGTAATATAACACAATTTACAATCAGCATCTAACCTTTATAAAGCTGACGGCTGTTTGGTGGAGAGATTAACTTAAGCTGAGTTTTTATTTTTCATTTTTCATTTTTTTTAAAAAAATCTTTTTTCAATTTGTTTCCCTTAATGAAAAAATTATATTAATTTGAAATAATAACAACATATATTCATATAGTAAATATATTTGATCATCATATATTTTATTATTTATTTCAATTTTAATTCAACATCTTTATTTAAATTTTAAAACAATATAACAAATTATATATCTTTTTTAAAAAAAAATAAAGTTTGAAGTTAAACTATGGGCATGTTTGGCTTTGAAGGGATGGGTTGGGTTGAGTTGGATTGAGATGAGATGAGAAGAGAAGATAAGTGAAAATAAGTTTATGTTTGGGGGAATGAAAAAAAGAAAAGTGATAATAAAGTTATGTTTGATGTGATGGAAAGAGAATAGTTGAAGTTTTTATTTAAATAAAAAAAAAATGAATATTTAATAGTTTTTTAATAATAAAGTTATGTTTGATGTAATAGAAAGAGAATTATTGAAGTTTATATTTAAATAAAAAGATAGATATTGAGTAGTTTTTTAATATTTAAATATTTAAATAAAAACGTGTGGCGCACACGTGGAGTTAAGTAGGAGTTGTGTGGACTTATGGAAGTCCATGTGACAAATGATGGGAATGGATATAACCCTTCCAATTCCCTCTCATGTCCATGGGCCAGGCATATGTGTTCATTCCATTCTTATTCACTTTATAGAATAAACACCTTCAAATATAAATGTAACAGCCCGATTTTCCCTCCACGTAAATAGGTACGATATTTAATTATTCCGAGTCTCCCGAGATTTTAATAATTTAGTTTTGCCCTAAAAAGGGACCTTGAAAGCTTTAATTTGAGAAATTGACTTTCCGTTTGGGTGAATTTTGCAAATTTAATGGGTTAATAAAGCCCTAAAGGCATTTTCGTAATTTTAAACAGCTGGATTTTACCCTATTTAAGCATCTTCTCCTTCTCAAATGCAGCTCTAACCTCCTCAATTATTCAGAATTTATATTGCTCTCAAATCTTCTCAAAAACCTAATACTTCTCTTTGTTATTTCCCTCGATTTGTGTGTCCCAAGCCACCTAGATTGACGAATATTGTTGGAATTGAAGCTCTAGTGAAAGCCTCGAAGTTTGTGCATCGGAATCATCGAGAATCGCCTTGGAATTAATGCCATAAATAAAAAATGTTGGTTTTTTTATTAAAAATCGCAGATTTGTTTACCTAGAAGACACCTTCTGCTAGAAAAACGTTAAGTCAATGCGCATGTTTGACCTTTTCTTCTTCAGCAGCTTTGAAAACGTCTTCTGAGAAGACGCCTCCAAGCCGCATCCCGAGCCTCACGCCGAAGCAAGCAGAGTCGCGCGATCTCGTCTGCACCAACGCTCGAGCCTGCAGCACCGCAAGATCGCGTCCGAACCTCGCTCTTAGTCGCACGCGCTTTTCGAACCAAAGGGGTGTCTCCGAGCCTGCAGCTTCGAGCGACCCGAACCAGCCGCGCCTCCCAGACCTAGCTCGCAAATCTCCCTCAGCTGCCGATCGCCTTCCGAGCCTGCCGCGTGTGCCGAACCTAATCCGGACCACCTTTTCTCCTTTGACTCACGCGCAGCAGCCGTTGACCCACGCGCCGCCCTCGCTGTTGACCACCGCTGCCACCAAATTTTCCAGTATGTCTTATTTTGGTATTTTTGATATTCCGAGTTCATTTTTGGAAGTCTTAGGTGCCAATTCTGACTCGTTGTGAGTTATAGGCCCGAGAACTCAAGAAAGACTTTTAGGAGTTGTTCGAAAGAGATTTTTGGTTCGAATCTTTGGATATCGGCCAAGGTGAGGGTTCATATTGCTGATTTGTGATCTTCGTGGTTGTCAAATGCATGTCTAGAATAGTGAAATTAATCTTGATACTTGAATTGAGTTATTCTAAAGCATGTTTTGCTGAGAATATGTCATGTTATGAATTGATTGACTTTGTTATCTTACGAGCATGCGTATAAGCTGTGATGGTTGTGTTTAAATGATATGAGCATGTTATTCTCTGTTTATAGTAATGAGCACGTAAATGTTTATCTATGAATATTGTTAGAGTCCCAAAGGGGATTAATTGCAACCCAATGGGGTTCGTTTTAGTGTTCCAAAGGGAACTTGTTTGTTTATAGCACGTGGAGGTACCCTGGACAGACGTGGCCTTGGTACGGGTAGCGGATAGAGGCATCGTTCGGGTTGCCAGACGAGGGGCGATATCCCACTCGTAGTCAGAGTTCTCCCAACGATATCCTAGGAGCCTTATCACGATATTGGGGATGCGTGGGCGATATCCCACCATGATCGGTATTTGTACAACCGGTTCATTGTAAGAGCGTGTGTACTGAGGGCCATCGGTTTACCTACTCGCCGAAGACATCCTCCCTGATATAGGATTTCCAGTTTGCCCAAGTGAGTCAAAGGACTCCAGAGGGTATTTTGGTCTAAGATTCCAACTAAGACAGCTCATTGGAGCCTAGGTTCAATCGACCCCTTCTCTATATCTGATTGTTTTTCCTTGTTCTAGATCATGCTTAAAGATCCCAAGTTAGGGATCCTCATTGAGTTTAATAACTCATCCCCCTTCTTTCTGTGGGTTTCCATAGGTACTCACAGGCTTTACCAGGATGGATGATCGAGTTGAAAGACCATGGGCTTGCTGCATAATTGAATTCTTTATTTTGAACTTTATCACTTTGCTTCTTGTTTGTCTCCTTCTTCATGAACTCGATTAGGGCATGATATGTTTTTTTGTTATCTTTATTTGTTTTTTAAGGGATTTCTAATATTTAAACTCGGGTACCCTAAATTCTATTTAGTTTTATTTAACATATCTATCTATGTGAGATTTTGATTAAATGAATTTATTTCGTGCCCTTTCATATTTCTTTATTTCAAGTATTTAAAGCATGCATTAGGGTAAGGGCCTATAATGTGACCATTTTTAGTCGGATCCTTACAATAAATATTATTCAAACAATATATTTTTTTTTTTTACTATAACCGGTTGAAGGAACAATCCTAATTTATGAATACAAAAGTTGAGAACAAAATTAATATTTAAAATTTCTAAGAACTAGACCCTCCAAATAAAATTAATAGTAATAGAGATCAAACCTCGGAAAAAATGCACAAAAAATCAATAAGGTTAGCAAAATTCATAGAAAATTTGTTATTCAAATAATTTCATAAAGAAATATAATAATAATAAAAAAGAATCCTAGCCTAATCTAATGCGTTGATATATCTCATTTTGAGATCAAATGCTAGTCATATTCTCAAAGTTTTGAAATATTTCGGAACGAATAAGATCAGAGGAACGATTTTTTTTTTTCCAAACCCTAACCAAATCAGGCAAATCGCATGCCAAAAGAAGCGGAATGAAAAACATGATCATTTTAATGAAGACAATAAAACGATTTTAAGCATTACTTAGAAGAGAAATCCAAAAGAAGTTGCAGAGTAAAAGGAGAAGGTTAAGAGAAAATGGAGAGATGAAAGAGCGCGAAGTGCGTCAGGAAAAAAAAAAAAGAAAAATAACGCGGATTAGGTGTTAGAGGAGAGAGGATAATCCGTATTAACTTAATTCGAGTTAGACACTTGTCTAACATGCAAAACAAACGGGAATTAGGGGTATTAACTTAATACAGATTAAGTTAATACCCACCCCAAACACGCTCTTAAACCCTAATGTCTTTACCTATACAAAAGATTTAGGTCTATTTAAACTAAATAAACTCAATTTAATGATTAATTATTTTAAAACTTGGAAAAACCAACTTTAGCTTAGATATTTTTAAAATAATCTCAAGAAATAACTAGTGTTACACTTTGAGATGACTTTAATAGAGGTTTGCTTGTGTGGGCGTGTGTGGGCACCATGATGTGCGATTCGTGGCTATGACGGGCTTATTTGTGAGGTCTAGATGTGGCAGTTAGTGGGCTCTGAAGGGAGCGGTGGTGGTGGAGATCAGGGAGAGTTTGATGGAGAGAGACATAAAGCTTGATGGGAGCTCTCTAAGAGATGGTTAGGAGTTAGAGGTTCAAGAAAGAAAATGTTATATGGAATGCAGGTGGAAACCCCATTAGGGTCATTTAAGGAACCGAATCTATATATCTTGTATAACTTTGGTGATGTCTTATTCCTCATAGTCAATATGATTAATGCGCTACCTCCAAAGTCTATCGAAAGTCAACCATATATGTGTTGGCGATTCCAAAAATTTTATCATTATAAGATCGTTAAGGGCAAGATCGAGTTGGTTATAGTACGTCCAGCTTTGCCTCTATGTTCGATACTTTAGCTTCGGGTGATCCTATCCCGAGTTGTGGGAAGGAGTCAAGCATAGGATGTGAAGGATTCATCCCATTCGATTGGTCAATTGTTTAGTATTAAGGTTGTATTTGGTCATTAATGTTTGGTTCTAAAAAAACAACAAATAACTCCACTTTAAGAAAACAAATGCTGTCTGATCAACAACTAAAATGATCCAATGGAAGAAAAAGAAAAAGGAAGAACAAAAAAAGCAAAAAAGAAAGTAAAAGATTTAGAGCACGGCTCTTGGAGTAGGTTGGAGCGTGAAAAGTGGGGAAAACGAGAACCACAAATAACAAATGTTGAAGATGAAGCGCCCAAATCTGCACCGTCCATTTTCATTCCTCCATCCATTTGGTTGTTCACAGCCAATGTAATCAAACCAAAATGTTTGGGACCCGCTGCAGATATGTAACTGGTGGGTGACAACAATCCTAGTTCACTCCTACAAAATTTGTGGCCATCCACTTTGCTAATTTGACCCCCTCCCCCCCTCCAAAATAAAAAAAAAAAATCCATTTTTATTTAGCCCAATTGTGTTCTCGAATCTCCTTTTCGTACCCCATTTCTCAAATTTCTGTGTGTTAAATCTCTCTCTTTGTCTCTTCCTAGTCATTTCCTTAATCCCTTTTCTCCAAACGTCAAGCTCATCTGTAATGGAGCTTTAAATTGGTCTTCTAGGAAACTTCAGGAACTTGTCGCTGTTGGTGTTATTGAAATTTTGTGAATTTTTTGGGGGGTTTTGTTTTTGTTTTTGTTTTTGGGTTTGGGTTTGTTTTTGTTTGGTTGATTATTGTTGGAAGAGGAAATGAGAGTGGGGAGGGAGCTTCAATTATGAGAACACTTTGTGACGCTTGTGAAAGTGCTGCTGCCATCGTCTTTTGTGCTGCTGATGAAGCTTCCCTTTGTCGCTCTTGTGACGAGAAGGTTAATTTCTCTTTCTTTCTTTTCTTTGCCCTTTTTGTTTTTCTCCTTGATTTTTGCATTTCTTTCTTATTTGGGTTGATTTTGGGTTATCTTGATTGTGACCACTTCACTTCTTTGATGAGAATCTTGTGGATGGTAATTGAATATTGGGTTATTGGCTATTTAGAATTCTGGGTTGTTCTTAGAATATCAAATTTGGTTGTATTTCATGGTTGTAACTGGTGGATCTTGTACTTAAGACTGAGAGGAGTCTTTTTCCTTGCAATTTGCTGCAAATTTTCACTACTCTGAGCTGCTAGATGACTTTGGAGGAAGGTTTCTGTTGCTTTTGATTGGGCAAGAAATAGGCTTCATATCTGCATTGCTTTGGATCTTTCTCAGAAATCTATGTTTGAAGGACAAAATTGCTCATGTTGACTGTCACACCAAGTGGCTTTGCTTAGCAGAGACATAATCAATATGAAGCTTAACCCCATCAATTATTGAGTTTATATAAAACAAGTGTTTGCTGGTAGTTCTGTTGGATTTTAACATGAGAATTGTCAGCTTGGATGGTAATTTAGTTGATATTTGACCATTTGGTTTTGAATGTCGTGACCTCTTGTGGTGTGGCTGCTGTTGTTGATAGCCCAAGAGTTCACTGATTGCCTTCTCAAGAATAGTAGATTGATTTTCTTTTCTTTTTTTTTTTGAAAATTAATGAAGAGCAGATTGATATTTAATGTTGCTGTATTATGAAGTTTTTTGTGTTGATTTCATATAAAAAACTGAATTTGAGGCTTAATCTTAATAAATATGCTGCAAACTTGTATGATAGGTTCATATGTGCAATAAACTCGCAAGTCGACATGTAAGAGTTGGCCTTGCAAGTCCCAGTGAAGTTCCCCGTTGTGATATATGTGAGAATGCGCCTGGTATGGAGGTCCTTCTTTTTGTTTTTGGTACTTGTTTTGTTAGCTGTGTTATACGTTGCGATCTGGGATGTTGTGGTTAACTTGGATTAATTTAGAGACGGTGTGGTTAACTTCGATTAATTTGTTTTGTCCTTGGAAATTGCGTGTAGCTTTCTTTTACTGTGAGATTGATGGAAGTTCCCTTTGTTTGCAATGTGACATGATCGTTCATGTTGGAGGGAAACGGACACATAAGAGATACCTTTTGCTAAGGCAGAGGGTCGAGGTTGGTTGATAGATTGCGATATGACCTCATGTGTTTTCTAGCTACATAAGAATTGGAATTTTGAACTTCTTCTTTCTCAGTTTCCAGGAGACAAACCTATAGATCTTGATGAGCCGTCTCCACCTTCCAAGGTTCCCAATGATATTGGAAAAGGACATAATCAACCACTGCCACATAAAGTGACTGTGGAAGACAACCACCAAAATCATCACCGACTATCACCTGTTCAAGAGGCTAACAATGATGGTCATGCCGAGACCGATACAAAAATGATTGATTTGAATATGAAGCCTCAAAGGGCTGCTAATAATCAGGTTCTAATGTTTTCCTTCTAATGCTTTTCTCTTCTTTTCCCCATAGTGTTTAACTGTTTATAAATGTTGTGACATCTTTCGTTCATTCGGAGTTTCCAAAACATGGAATTGTTCTAATTTCTAAACTCAATCATTATTAATATTGACTGACAACTAACTGCCATAAGGTGGCTTAGTAGTAAATAAGGACTATGTTAGCCAAATAGTTGGTCATTTTTCTGTTGATTCTAACTCTGTTTGGCAAAGGATTATTGTAAGTATGAGTCAACCCTTTTGAGTGAGGTTGTGGTGCATTTAGAAATCTTTAGAATGGGATTGTAGAAGACTTCTCTTCCTTTTTTAGTTTGTTTCTTATTCAATGGGGACAAGTTTTTTTTTTGGAGGATATTTGGGTGGGCTCGAAGATTGTCCTTTTCGCTCCTTGTTTCTTCGTTTATTTCATTTATCTCTGATGAAATGTCGTTTAGTTGTGGATGCATTGGTTCATTTGAAGCATTTTACTTCTCATTCTTCTCTTCCTTTTATTTCTCTGAATTACTAGCACTCTTGTCTGATAGGTAAGCGGTGGACGTGATTCCTATTATCGTTCTTGTGAGAGATCTTCTATGCGTTTCAGGTCGTAGAGATACTCATTGTTGGGTTCCTTGTCCAGGGCTTTTCTTGCCACTCATTTTTTAAGTGTCTGGTTAATTATCATTCTTCTTTGAGAGATTTAGTCTTTGTCTCTTTGTAGAAAGGAAAGAAATTTCAAAGAATTATGGCAAGATTACCACCTTAGACAGGGTTATGAAAATGATTACATCATCTGACATGTTGCATCTTATGCAGATGACGGCAGTATAAAGATCCGACTATTTTGGACTTACACACACTAGTGTCATTACTCATGTATGCTAAAACTTCAAAAAACTTAAGGGAAAAGAATATCATTTTAAATTATTTATTTGAGATTCCACTGAAAATGTCTTAATCATAAAATACAAGTAAACATAACTCTCGTAATTTTAATTTTTTTTAAACCAAACCTTATTTTTCTTTCTGAAACCAAATTTAAAAATTCTTTATTTCCAATTTTGTCCTCTAGTTTAGATTTTTATTTAATATAAAAACTTTGGGCAAATTATACCACTAATTCTCTCGAATCCAAAACTCTAAATCAATATAAAAATACTTAGGTAAATTGTAAGAGAAATAAGGGGACCTTAATTCTTGATTTAAAGGTCTATAGTGAAATATTCTTATTAAAAAAATGTGGTGCGTTATTGGATGAGGATCTCGATGACCTTCTTTGGGATTGTGAGTTGGCTTCTGAGTATGGAATCAGTTTCTTAAGGTGTTCGACTTGCAGTTTGCGAGACAAGGAACTTGTTGGGGGAATGATTAGAGAATTTTCTTGTTTCTCCCTCTTTTCGTGAGAAATGAGACTATTTTTTGGAAGATTGTGGTGTTTGCTACTTTGTGGGGTCTTTGGAGAAACAATAGAATCTTTAGAGGCCCGAGAGAAACTTCAGGTGATATTTTAGTCTTTATTAGATTTTATGTTTGACTTTTGGGAGTTAGTTACTAGAATGTTTTTGTAATTACCCTTTAAGAGTAATTTTACTAGATTGGAGCTCCTTTATGTAGGTGGTCTCTGTTTGTTCGGACTGTTTTTTGTATGTCCTTTCCGTTTTGGTCTTTCTCTTTTCTCAATAAAAGTTTGGTTCATTATAAAATAAAGACTATATAAAGAATAATGGACTCACATAGCATGAATACGAGTGTCAGTTACCTTGGATTAATATCCTATGAGTTAACTTAACTTTGGCAGCCAAATGTAGTAGGATTAGATGATTGGACAGCGAGAATAGTTGAGAATCTGAGATACACTTAAGATCGCCCGAACACTCACGAATACAAAAAAAAAGATAAATATTCAACTTGCATATCAAATGAAGTTGATCAATTGTTTATTTTACATTGACAAATGATGAATAATGTCAAATGAATGGATACCATGTTCTTACCTCTCTTTAAACCCCTTTCTCTCTAAACTCTCTCAAAAAATCTAAACCTATTTTCATCCTCCTCCTTTAGCACCAACCTCACCGAGTGACGAAGGAGGAAACCCGATGATAAGCCATCTCAATAGCGGTGGCACAACCTTATCCCCTCTTCCATCTTTCATCCTTGTTGAAACCTTCGATCTACACATAGATCTGATTTTCACAAGTAAGAAGGGTTGCTCCCTCCACTAGACCGACATCTGGCGTCGAGCTAAGACACCAAAACATCCTTTCGCTCAACGCATAGTCATTCTCGTTTGATTAAAAATGGTGTTGGCTTGACAAAGCTTGACGGAGAGCACTAACGAACTAAGAAGGCGCAGATCTGGAGTCACATCGACATCCTCGAAGGTGAACAATCGCCAACCATGGTGATTCGACATCTCATTCACAATTGAGTTTCGGTGGCTACAGTTGTAGATTCACATTTTTTCTAACCCTAGTTGGCTTTGTAGATCAGCCCGGTTTTAGGTGAACTGGCTCATTTGGTTCTCCAAACTAGTTCAGTTCTATAGGGTAGGTTTGTTCTTTTTTTAGGCCTTGGGTTTGAATTCTTGTGTTTTTGGAATCAACCACCTATTCCTCAGCATCAGTGATGGTCTAATGTTGATTGCTATGTGCGTGCAGTAAAATTGTGAGAACAATTGGTTTGAAGCATCATCCTTCGACATTGTCGAGTTGACTTTAGTTTGATTGCAGGTTTATTGGCAACTTCCTCTTTTCATGGTACTAATCGACTTTATTGACTTTAGAACGCACTTATTGGCGTGTGGGTTACCTTGTGAGGTGGAATCTAGTGAGTTTCCTTTCCTCGGCTTAACTCCTAAGCTTGTATGACCTTCCTTACTCTTCAACATTGGTGTTGAGCAGCAAGTTTTCTCCAATTTTTCCACTTGGGATGAGACTCTCTCCCCTTTCTTTACTGGCTAGATATGATAGTGGTTCCTGGTGTTAGAGTCATAGAAGATGATCTGATGACTGAGGAGATTAGTGCATCATCCATCACACTAAGAAGAGTGGCCTATAGTGCCACATGAAGCCATCAAGAAGCAAGTATTTGTGGTGCGAGTAGGATCAGTGTCAAGGCGTAGTAGGGGCATAATGGGCTCTGAGCTATACCGACAATGTCAAAGCTCGAGATAAATTTTGATGAGCGGCTCTAGAGTTAAGTCCATATAAAGCTAAGGTGTAAGCTCTGCAAGTTTGGTACGCCCGACGAATTCTCCACGCTGCCGTATGATCCCTCGGCAAAAAGATATGAATAGTTGGAAGATTAAAAATGGTCTAGAATGTACTATAGGGGGAGGCAATGGCATGATGTCCACTCTCCACCACCCCTAGGCCTTGTTTCTTAAGTGAGCAACCGTATGGCACATGAGTGTGTCGTCTTGGGGGTGAGCGCTTGCAAGACGAGTATCTTGGGTTGCTTCCTTCAGAATAGGAAATCCAAGTACAGTGTTGGACGGTACAGGTGTGCCGACATTGCGCCCTTGTCTATGGAAGGGAGGTTGCACCATATATTGAGTTGTTGCACACTATCTCATAACCAAAGCCCATAGGCCAAGTTGAATGCATATGCAGGTGACATGCATGACTAATAGTATTTCTGTTGCATATTTGATGAAGTTTGGTTGAGGTCCGAAGAACCTTGCCTAACATCCGATGAGCCATAAAGTATGGGCAATGCAAGCTGCAGGCTGGAGTTCCCTTTTAAGGCTGGCCATGATGAGCGGAAGATCATGGCGCCACACCGGTCGGTTGTGATAGAGAAACTCGAGGGTTGAATCGAATACATTGCATCCAATGTTGTAAAAAACATACATTTTACAATTTGAAACGAGGACGAAAAGTTTCAAGTCATATCTTTGAATTGTAAATGAGCTAAAACGTGTGTTTTGCTATTCAAATCGTAAAAACCGGACTAAATCGTAACCGTCCATTTCAAGCCAATTTCCTTAAAAAAAGAATACCAAGGGGGAAACAAAAAGATAAGCCCCATATTTTCCAAACGACTACGGGGTAAGCAAAGAAAATAAGGAAGGAGTAGATACAAAAGAAGCGAAAGGTAAAAACAAAAGTTGAAAAGTATTGGGAAGAAGAAGAAGAAGAAATTGAAGGGTATGATGTTTTGAACCTAGAATAAGAAAGGTCTTAATAAAAAGAAGAAAAGTCAGAATTAATTACCTTTTACCAAGACACAGATGCATGTAGTTTCTCTCCCCATGAATGACAAATGGTTCATTCATTTATTATTTTCGCAATATCATTTTTCAATTATTATTTTTTATCTTCAAGAGGAAAATGTAGCATAAATCATTCATTTTTTATGCGTACACTTTTACCCTATTTTTCTTTAACCTTAATTAAAAAAATAATCTATTTTTTTTAATATATAAACATATTTACATTTTCCATTTAAATTATATATATATACACATATTTGAAACACACGTTTTGTTACGATACACGATTCATACACCTTAATTTCGATTCACGTTTCGTTTCACGAGTTAACAACCTTTTCTATTTCTGTCAAGAGTGTTATTGCGAAAGGATAGCTGTGTGGCAATGTCAGTTGGGTGAAGTCAACTTTTAATGCTTGTGAATGCCTTAAGCAAGCATGTCTGTGAGAGAATCTTAATCATCAGAGGGATAATGTTGATGGGATGAAGCAAAAGCAGTGAGGGGTAGTGCAACATGCACTGATCAAGTGCCAAATTGTGCACAATGTAAGTTCTTGTGGGTGGACAATGTGGTTGATGCCGAGTTGAAGAGTGAGGGTAAGTATCCAGTGGGTCATTGCATATGCCAAATGGATGACTTTCGCCAGAGTTGTCGAAGGCAAGTGCCCGCTCATAAAGGAGCATCAAGCTGGATGAAGTGAAGCTCGAGTGAGCTGCCACAAGACTAGGATTGTCTTTGTTACTTCACCACTAGATGGGATGAGACAAGTGAAGTTGGTTGAGGAGTAGTGCTAACAACTTTGGCTGCAAGGGTTATGTTGTCAGATGCTTCTAGAAATGAAGTGAAGCTTAGAGATACATATTGGGGTGTGCTCTTCGAGGGTTAGGTAGGAGCTGAAGCTCGGTATCGCATGTCCTTGTTTGCAATTCTCAAAAGCAAGGATAGTTGTGGATGGGATAGCCCGATTAATTCGCACAAGTTGGCCTTGCTTATCTCTAGTGTGTCCCAGGCTAAGTCCATGCAATGGTGCATGTAGGTCTATGAGGAGATAGCCCATAAGTAGTGTGTCATTTTTGCATTCATCTGAAGCACAACTTGTTAACAAGTCAGCCAATAGCCAGTCGAAGTGACACTTGACAGATCGTCATTGAAATGATGTCGAGTATAAGCAGGGAAGAATGTCTTAGTCTGTGCAAATATGCCCATTTTAAGTCATTGGATTTAGTGGGGGAGGATGTTAGAGTCATAGAAGATGATCTAACGACCCACGCCCATGACAAGTCATGATACGACCGAGGAGGACAATGCAAGCATCATATATCACACCAAGAAGAGTGTCATTTAGTGCCAAATGGAGCCACCAAGAAGCAACCATTTGTGGTGCTGGTAGGATCAATGTCAAGGCTCAGTGGGAGCACAGTAAGCCTTGGGCCATACTGACAATGTTAAAGCTCGAGTTGGATTTTTGACAAGCGGCTCTAGAGTTAAGTCCGTATATAGTTAAGATGTAAGCTCGCCAAGTTTGGTGTCAATCAAAATCTCGAGAGGCTCTCCATGTTGGCATACGGTTCCTCGCCAAAAAGACTTGCTTAGGTGGAAGACTAAAAATGGTTTAGAAAATGTACTATAGGGGGAGGCATGGGGTCAGCTCTCCACCACCCCTGAGCCCTGTGACCTAAGTGAGCTATCCCATGACACATGAGTGTATCGTGGTGTGAGCAAGTGCTTGTAAAACGAGTATCTTGGGCGGCTTCCTTTGTGAATGGAAATTCGAGGGCAGTGTTGGACGACACGGGTGTGCCGACATTGCACTCTTGCTATGGGTTGAGTTGAATGCATGAGTAGGCAACATGCATGGCCAAGAGTATATCCGCTGCGTATTTGATGAAGGTTGGTTGAGGTATGAAGAACCTCACCTAACGTTTGATGAGCCAGAAAGTATGGGCAATCCGAGCTTGGGGCTGGAGTTCGTCTTTAAGGTTGGCCATGAGCGAGAAAGATCATGGCACCACATGAGTCGAAGAGTACGATCGTGAAACCTGACATGAGTTCATCACCGGATGTGTAGCAGATTCATGAGATTATCCTCAGGTGTTCAAGCCAACAACTCTTCTTACCTTAAGTTGGATGTTCAACTTTTGAGAGCTTTGACTTGTTTTTTATCGTGTTATCCTAGTGAAAACAAGGTGCAGAACCTGACCTTCTGCTCCCTTTGTAACACTCTCATTTTATGAATGAAAATGTTTTCGTTTCTAAAAAAACCATGTTCTTATCCTTGTCTGCTATAAAGTATCACATGATCAACTACTGTTTACTTTTTATTGAGGTTGCAAATGTAGTTGCACTTGCACATATATAATAACTAAATAAAATCTAAACTGATCGTGCTTGCTTTTTTTTTTTTTTGAAAGAACTGATCATGCTTGCTGGTATCAATATTTGTAGTACTAGCTTAACAGATATGTTTAGTCCAAATACATTACATTATATTTATTCCAAGATGAGCATCTGTGTAATATCTGAGGAACTCGGTTTCATTTTTCAGGATCTATGATCATGAACTACGAAGTATGGATTTCAACAACACATTAACACCATTGTATCCAATTCTCCCCTCCCTTCCAATTCAAAGCAGAACTCGTCACAGTTGCTCGTTGTGGAACCCTACATTGTTTGTTTCGGTTGGGGGCAAACAGGTCCGGTGTTGAGCTTGTTTTGTATTGTAGAGAAGTGGTTGGATAGATATGAAAGCAAAAGATGATAAAAGTCAGTGCATAATAGTGATATTGCAGGTGCTGTAATATTTACAACTTTAGGGACACAGACCCAGCAGCAGTTGTTGGGAGGGCAGGTTGGTGTAAGGATAGGATGGTTCTTTTGTATTTGGTTGGAAAAAAGTGGCTACTTTGATTTAAACTTCAGCAGTTCAGGTGAGAACTAAAATGGATAGAGGAAGCTTGCCTTTTTACTGTTCTGTCTTGTTTCATTGCCAAGGTTTTGTTTCATAAGCATTTCTTAAATAGTTTTTTTCTGATCTGGAAAAGATTATGCCAGTTTGATTTGAAATTAAGTTTATAATAAGTATTACTCTTTACTTGTTTTCCAAAGGTCAAGATAAGTTTTAATTTTTAACTTTTTTTTAATGAAAACTTGTTATTGTTTTTTGAATTGGACCCATAATTCAAATGTTGCATGTAGTGTGATAAAATCCATGATAGAGATATTGAAAGAAAAAATAGTTTTAGTTTAATAAAAGAATCAAATTGTTATTAGAATGTAACAGATTGACTCATCGCTGGTCAAGATATTGTCCGTTTTGACCCACTTGACTCATAAGTTTGTTTCTCCTCCTAATGAAAAGAAAACGTGTCTTGCTAGAAGAAGGTGTTCACACTCTTTTTAAATAGTGTTTTGTTCCCCTATGGATAACTTATAAGGGAATCTCAAATCGGTTAGGAAGGTGAACGAAACACTCCTTAAAATAGGTGTAGACATCTTCTTTTAGCAAGACGTGTTTTCTCTCCATTAGGGGGAGAGAAACAAACCCGTGAGCCCAGTGAACTAAAGCCGACAATATCTTTACTAGCGATGGGTTGGGCTGTTACATAAAATGAACCATAATTTTCAATAACTTGTTTCAAAATTGGATTTAAAACTCTATTGTTTTATTCAGACAAATGAAACTTTCCGTAGAGAAGGGAGGATAGTGATTATCAAAATGGTCATTAATATTTTGTTGCATTTTCATATTTTTTAGTATGATCATTAGAATTGGATTAATATTTTTAAGCCCTTTCGGATTGATTTTTAAACTTTCATGCATTCTACTTTATCACTTGAGCTTACCATAAGATTTCAGGAAAAATTTGCACAAGAGCATATTAGCATTTCTTTTTCCATCGATCAAAGTCAATTCACTTTTTAAAAAAATAAAATCATGTAATTATTGCTCATTTGAAAAAACACGAAATGAAAAGAAACTGTAATGCCAGGCACATATATAATGACAACGTACTTAAGCAATTACGATGTCGGGCAAGCCGTCATTTATACATATAATGTGGGCCATTTTCATTTTCGGGCAAGGTTTATTGATAGGCTTTGCCTGACATTTTATATCCACATTTTTTAAAGAGATATATGTCTGTCATTTTATATCTATGTTTTTTTGAAAATTTTTAAACTGTCTGACTTGAAAACCTATAATTGTTGTAGCGAATTAATAATAGTCTCGATTTAGCCAAGAAAAATATAGCTCTACTAACATTCTCCTTTACTAATGTTTGTAAACATAAAAATAATGAAAAAAGTAGTCAAGGGTTTAATATTGAAAAATTTCTATAGATAACAACTTTTAGACCACATATTAGGGGGTGTACAAACAATTCGAATAATTCGAACGAATTCAACCCCATTTGATGAATTGAGTTGGGTTTAATATATTTTTTAATTGGATTGGGTTCAAAATTATGAAATTTTTATGGGACGTTAGGTTGGATTGGGTCAAGGGTTGACCTAATATTAACCCAACCCGACCAATCCAAATTGATTATTTAGTTCATAAAATATATTTTTTTACCTGTAACATAATTATATGTGCGTATATTTATTGTTATGAAATTTTTATGATATTATTATTTTAGACTTTTCATCTTTCAATATTAATATATTTTTTAATTTTTTATAATCTATATATTATGATAAAAATATATAGTCAAAATATGTCTTCTATTTTTTTTTATTGGTTTTAATTATCTATTTGTTTCATAGAAGTCGAATTATAAGTTATTTTAATTATTTGTTTGTTTTATGTTTTATATTTGAGATATTCTATATGAATCATCATTGTAGAACTAATATAGGATGACTTTTGATTAATATTTTGCATATTTAATATTTACATTAATTTCATTATTTTGGTATGATAATGGTTGGAGATTGTCTTTTGTTTATGTATAGTGTATGACTAATTTGATAAAATATATTTATATTTGCAATATATTAGGTTGACTCTTGAGTTGGGGTTGGATCGGAAAAGTGCCCAACCCGAAAAGTTGGGTTTGGTTGAAAACCTCTCTCAACCCAACCCAAACCATGTACACCCGTACTACATATTATAATTATAGCATTTTTTTTAAAATATATTTATATCACATTTTGATTTTTTTTTTTTAATTTTCATCTTATAGATCATTTTCTTGAGTTGATTGATTGATTCTATGAGTGAATTGATTGAATCTTGGATTGATTTAATGCTAACAAATTAATTTAATCTACCAACTGAAAATAGATTGAATATATGAACCGAAAACTCATTGAAAGATGAATATTTTGGTAGTTTTATAAAAATGGTCCATTTTTATGCTATATATATGAAATATTTTGAAAAAAGTGGTATGAATGGTATTTTTTTGGTTTTGTTTAGAGTAAACAGAAAAATAATGAGAGACTAACTACATGCAAAGAATCTGCCAAATGTTTCAAATCATATAAACACATGGGGGAGATTTCTTGAATCCTGCATCGCTCTCCATCTTCATGAAAAGATTCTTGGGCCAAGGCGTGGGTCAGGCCATTTGGCACCAATTAATTAGCACAATGTGACTTCGAGGCTACTCAAATAATAATAATAATTCTTTTCAAAAAAAAAATAATAATAATAATAATTAATTAGCACAATGTAATACTTGGAAATTACATCAATATAGCTATGTGAAGATATGATTTATTGTTATGATATATTATTTCATATATTGTTATATTAAATGTATTGTTTAGATCTTGGCTCTAGAATGTTCCATAAGATCATTTATTCTGTATTTATTAATACTGTACTCACCCTATATAAAGGGCCCCAATGCACAGCATTATGTGTGTGTTAAATATAGAAAAGCCTTCTCTCAAATATTTAGGTTTTCTCTTGGTATCAGAGCGAAAAATGGCCAACGCCTTTCAAAATTTTTCCATGGCTGCTGCTAACCCTAGGTTTAGTTCTCCACCTTTGAACAAAGTTTTATCCCAAATTACCACCATAAAACTAGACCGATCCAATTTTCTTTTATGGCAAAATTTGGCCATGCCTGTTCTAAGGGCTTACAGTTTAGTGGGGCATTTAACTGGTGAGAGTCGATGTCCACAGAAAACAATTTCTGAAAATTCAGGGTTTGTTTTTTGGGGGGGGCGGCTGCCTCATTGGGAGCAGCAGGGCTGCGTCCCTCAGCAGCCGCAGACGGCCTGACGCCGTCAGATCAGCCGCAGGGACAGGTGGTCCCCACAGCAGAGGCGCCTGCGTCATCAGAGGAAGGAGTTTCCTCCTCAGCAGGCGTATTGGCCAGCGCAGGAGGCGCTGGCTCTGGAATTCCCGCCGCCGGTCTTGATGGTGCGCCGCAGGTGGCAGGCGCGCAGCAGGTGGTAGGCGCGCAGCAGGTGGCAGGCGCGCAGCAGGCGCTGGGGCCCAATGGGCAGCAGGTGGGCCCCACACCAGGTTTTTTTTTTGATTTTCGTGTTTCTCCGAATTTCCATGATTATTCAACACCAAATAGTGTTTTTTCCCAATTTCCTACCCCTGTGCATGATGCCCATGAGTCTTGGGTGGC
>JBBMEF010000023.1:9489654-9515525 GCA_037832685.1 Sicyos baderoa
GGAGATCACCATGGATTACATTTCGGGGTTGCCTCCGACTCTGCGAGGTTACACACAGATTTGGGTTGTGGTCGACCAAAAAAAGTCAGCTACGATGAAAGAGTTCCAATCGATGAAAGCCCCCCGAAAAAAGAAAGTACCCACCGCCATTGACAATAAATCTAATAAAAGCTCGAAACAACGACGATCGAAAAACAATACACATAGAGAAAACGAAGGGGGTCGAATTGAAAACATACCGAAGCTAAATCGCAGGAAATAAGAAAATTAGATAAGTGAGCGAGGAAGAACAGACGTCGATCTTCAGGGTGAAGGCGATGAGAAAGTTGGGATCTTGTGTTTTTTTTTTTTGACGAAGAAGGTGTGAACGTCTGTTTGTGTGGGAAGATATTGTGTGAGAAGAGATTTAAACAAGGATCTTTCAGTAATATTACAAGCCCTAGGTTTTTTTTTTGCTACACAAGAATAACTCTAAGAAATATGTGTGGAGAGAATTTTTTATTTATATTTTAATATCCATGAAAATCCCCATTTATTATAAATAAATTACTTATTAATATAGTATTTTTTTTATAAATACAATATTTTTTATAAATACAATATATATATATATATATATATTAATATAGTAACTGTTTAATTTTAAAAGGACGAAATTAGAGTTACGCTAACGAATCGTCTTCGACGGTTGCGATTTTTAGAGAGAGAAAAATGGTAAAAAAAATCGTTAATTCTTCCTCGTTTTGACTGACCGACTATAGAAACACATTTCCAGCGACGATTACTCATCATCTCCAACGATTATCCTCTGCTAGCATTTAAACCGATTTGGACAGAGGAAAAGAACAACGATGATCGGCGATGGATGAGTGGTGAGATAGAGTCGCCTGAGTTTTTTGATGTCCGACGATGGATGAGCGGTGAGGTGTATGAAATCGAAGAAAAACGCTGGAAATTGCCAAAATTTGAAGGAAAGCCCCGGAAGTGGAGAAGAAATCGCAAAATAAAAAAGAGAAAAAGAAAAATAGTGATATGTCGGAGAAGATTTAGAATTTAGAAATAATCTGAATATGGAAAAATAATAAGAATTAAATGAAGGGTAAAATGGTAACTTACAATTTAGTTATTTAAAATAAAAAAGAAAGGAAAAATATTCTTGCAAATAAGGTGGGATTGAAACACGGTTGCAATTACTTTTCTAAAAGTGGACATGGTACAATTTCCCTAAAAAAAAGATAAAAAAAAATTAATAATAATAAAATAAATAAATAAGCTAAAGTATAAAAAATGTCCATGAACAATTGTATTATACTTACCTTTGAACTTTGAAAAGTTCCAAAGTACCCTTAAATTTTACAAAACGTTTCAAAAATACCCTTGCTATTAGTTTTGGATGGTATTCATTAAAATAAAAATATTGATGAACTTTAAAAAGTTTTAAAAATATCATTGGTCTGAAATTTTTGTTTTTTTTTTTCCATAATTTAACTTCCCAAATATATGAATCAAATTTTGGCCGAGATAAACAAGAAATTCTCGATGACTCGTAAAAGCTTTCAAATTGAGACTTGTTGCTTAGTATTACATCGAGATTAACACTAAGAATTGTCCCCAAGGGGCAGCCCAACGGTTGAGGTTTATGACTTCAAGACATGCTTTCTTAAGAGATCCCTGGTTCGAGGCCACTAGAAAGCGCTTAAACTAGAATACCCTTCGAAGTATACCAATGCCACAACTTATGGACGAGTCAGTGGTGCCCCGAGTATAGGAGAGCGAAGCTTCGATTTCCCGATTTTCAAAAGAAAAAAAAAGATCAACACTAAGAACTTATAATTAGTAATCCATAAATTAAAAATACAAAGATAAAAATTTCTTTTACAATTAAATAGGTAGTGATTAGGAGTGTACATGGTCTGAGTTGGGTTAGATGAATTCTTTGGACCAACCACACTTTTTGAGTTCGTTGATTGATGAGTTTTGAGACAGACAGAAAACTATGTTAACACACAAAATGCAAATGCATGTGTAGAAGATAAACTCGCAATTTGTATTCCGTTTGCAATTGGTGTGGGTACCACAAAGAATGAGGAACATCGTGACGACGGCAGCTCGGCTGTGGCTGGCGGTGGCGGTTTCTTCGGCGACCTTCACAAACGCCCATTTCTTAACCCAGGACGAATTTTGGTTCAACCAAACCCTAGATCACTTCTCCCCTTCTGTAAAATCGCTTTCTCTCTTCGATTTCAATCGGCTTTGTCATATTTGATATCTGTTGAATTTCACTTTCCTTCATTTCTCTGATTCTTCTTCTTTTGGATTGGAGACATTTTGTGTATTTTTTAATTGTTTTATGGAAGTATGATTTCTTCCGTGATTGATAATATAAAGTTGCTTATGCTGAAGAACATCTACGAGAATTGATTGCTTTGAAACACGAATTTGTTATTCGGTTTGTTCCCCTCCATATCTGTGAATGTGATGCTTATTACTTGTTAGTTCAATTTGTTTCAGTTATGCTCATCTTGGGTGGGTGCTCATATGCAGAACCGCGATAAGTTTCAGCAGCGCTATTATGAATTTCTTGACTACTTTCGGGTACCAGATGGACCGATATTTTTAATAATCTGTGGTGAAGAATCCTGCAATGGGATAACCAACGATTACCTAACTGTACGTTTACCAATCATGTCTGAAGAGACGTGTTTATGATTTGTGTTCGATAAGGGTGAATTTTGCGGACATGATATTTATATAGGTTGTTTACGTTGATTTACACAGTATTCTAGTCCGGTTCGAGTGTATTATGGTGAGGAGAGGTAGATTTTCTCGGTCAGATACTTGTTTGATGATAGGATAGGAGCTTTATTACAGGGTGGAGTCCTCTACAATTAGCATGTTTTGATGATTTTGTTTCTGCTCTTTTACATTTTAGGACTTCTTATAGATAGAGAAGAGCAAGATTGAGAGTATGTGAGTGACACATAAAAATCTATCTTTTTCTCGAGTTCCTTTAGTTATTTGAAGAGGTGATCTCTTTTTTCTTGTTCACTTATGTTATGCAGGTTTTGGCAAAGAAGTTTGGAGCAGCCATTGTTTCTCTCGAGCATCGCTACTATGGGAAGAGTTCTCCTTTCAAGTCATTGACGACAAATAACTTGAGATATCTTTCAACCAAGCAAGCTTTGTTTGATTTGGCTGTTTTTCGTCAGCATTACCAGGTAATAATTATCCAATTTATAACTATATCATCGATTAGATGGTAATTGGTAAAGTTCCTTTCCCTATTCGTCTCCTTAGAAGAGTTGCAGTGTAGTTTGTGTTCAAATTATCTGATTGAGAAATCAGAGTGAATAATTCATCTGTTTGCATTTTCACAATTCGTCTGATTGAAAAATTATCTGATTGGATTTTCACACTTCCCTACTTAAAAGGTATAATTAATTTCTTAACAATAAATGAATTCAGTACCCTTATAAAACTAATTTTTGTTTTTTAGTGATCTACTCGCAGGATTCCTTAAATCTGAAGCTGGAAACAAAAAGTGAAAACCCGTGGTTCTTTTTTGGTGTCTCGTATGCTGGAGCTCTTAGTGCATGGTTTCGACTTAAGTTTCCTCATTTAACATGTGGAAGCCTTGCAAGTTCTGCTGTTGTTCTTGCCGTCTTTAACTTCACTGAACTTGACCAACAGGTGATTCAAATATGATGTTATTGGTTATATGCAATCTCACTCTTTGATCCAATCACCATCAGATTCTATGCAAGAATAATATTTAACTCTTTCAAACTTTTTGTATGTGTTCCTTTTGACATTATCATGTGTTGTCTTGTGTATGCAGGTTGGTGAGTCTGCTGGTCTAGATTGTAAGGCTGCTTTACAAGAAACCAATCAACTCATTGAGCAAAGGTTTGCAATGGACAAAGAAGAAGTGAAGGCGTTGTTTGGTGCGGAAGAGGTTGACTTTTCATATAATCATTGATATTGGAACTGTATTTTGCAGTTTTCATATTCACCTTCTGATATCTAGCCTGTGTTTGCAGATGGAAATAGATGGAGATTTCTTTTATTTTCTGGCAGATGCTGCTGCTATGGCGGTAATTTTCAACTTTTAAAGCCTTTCTGCAAGAATTTTCAAGGGAAATTGTACTGGATAGTCCAATTTTACAAAATAATTACAAATCTTGGCAAATTTGAAAATATTTAGCATCCATAGTCAAATATACAATATAAATAATACTCATCATACTGTATTATGTATTAGTTATTCAGTATAAAAAATATTACTTTATACCGTATATTTGACTATGGTTGCTAAATTTTTCAAATTTGCCTAGTGTTGTAAATATTTTATCAATTTGGTCCTATTCCTGCAAAACCCCCAATTTTCAATTTGCAATTTTGGTTATCATTGTTTGTAAAAAATGTGCAGTTTCAGTATGGAAATCCAGATAAATTGTGCTCTCCTCTTGCTGAAGCAAAGAATGCGGGAAATGATTTAGTGGTATTCATTCATGTCTTTCTTCTCAGTTCTCACTGCTTTACTTGTTTATAGCTTTTCTGGTTTATGGACGAAATATATTATATTTAAAAAGTATGCTTAATTGTTATAAAAAAAAACCTGAACTTTACCATTTGTTTAAAATTACCCCTATTGTTTCAAATGGTGCAAGATTATGCTTGGCCTTCGTTTCAAATCTACCTTTGAGTGGAAATCTGTTAGATTGTTGGATAGAAAATCGATGTGGTGGTGACCTAGACAACGTGGTGGTTACAAGGGCACTTATTTGGACTAAGTTTGAAAGAATGACATTTAGGCACGTTAACAATATTTGATTGTTTTCTTCTCCAAGGTATTTTAAAAATGTTTATGAGAGATCAAGGGTAATATTGGAACTTTTGATCAAGGGTGTGTTTTATAATTTAGCCTAAAAAGTAAGGAAATTGGACAAAAACAAAAAATTATAGAGGTTATGAAGTGCAATTAGAAGTTCAATCCGTCAATATCTGAAAGGGATATTTCGAAATTTATAATAAAAAAGGCCTACAAAAGAGGCCAAGAAATGAACTTTCTGCCACTCTAAAACTTGTCTTCTACTTAGAAATTCTATTATTCCTCTATTAATGAAGTGCAACTAGACATCCAATCCTCCAAACTCAAGAATTAAGGAATATACTGAACTTTTAAGATCACCATCAAGTTCAAAGCTCTAAAAACAGTTCTCATTGGTCTTAGATTTAAGAGCATTAATTGTAACTTAACTAATGGTGTAGTAGATTTATCTGTTAAGAGACTATCAATAGATTCTTGAAGTGCTTGCATTGCCTTCTGCTCCCATTCCACAATATAGCGCTTCAAGCTTAGCTGCCAGTTTTGGTTGGTCTATAAAAGTTGTGGCTTTTGCTTGAAGGTTTATAACCTAAAAGTCGAACAAGTTACCCTTCAATCAGAAAATGAACCCGACCTCCCATCTGTATTGCAGTATTCGTTAAATGGACACTTTTTAAGGATAACCTACAGGGTTCTGCTTTGTTCTTACAGACATGTCTGCGTATGCATACGTTACGTTTATCAACTTTTTCTCAGACATCTAACACTCTCCTGCAGGATGCCTATGCCAAATATGTTAAAGATTGTTTCCTTGGAAGTTTTGGTTTTAGCTTTCAGTTTTACAATCAGAAACACTTAAAAAACACCACCCTGGCTGAAGATAGTGCTGATCGGTTGTGGTGGTTTCAAGTTTGTAGTGAAGTTGCATATTTCCAGGCTGCACCTGCAAATGATAGCATTCGATCCTCAAAAGTCGATTTAAGGTATCCTTCCAGTTTTATCTTCATGGACTCCATGGATTTGATCTGTGAATTCCCTATCACATTTCCATGTTCTCCTTTTTGCTTTTATTTATGAATAGCTCATGTAATGACAGATATCATTTGGATCTCTGCAAGAATGTTTTTGGAGAGGGCATCTATCCTGATGTAGCCACAACAAATATTTACTATGGAGGAACAAAAATTTCTGGTGGGTATACTTCTACTCCACTTTAGTTAACTATTGTTGGTTGTCCAAATGGTTATAGGTTCAATTCACGGTAGCTATCTACTTAGGAAATAACTTACCATCGATTTTTGTGAGAATAGTCGAAGTGCGCTTAAGCTGGTCCAGACACTCACGGTTATAAAAAAAAAAATCTACTTCACTTTTAGTTCATTTTATAATAGCGTCTATGCTATAAACTTTGCAGGTTCAAAAATTGTTTTTACAAACGGTTCTCAGGATCCTTGGCGTCGTGCATCCAAGCAAATATCATCTCCCGACAGTGAGTGTTAAATTATTCTGACACCTAATATTCATTCCTCTAGTTTAAGTGTTCAATGTCAACAAGGTCTTACCTAAATGAATGACCATTTATTTTGGTCAATCCGTCACAAATATTCTTTCTTTTTTCTTTCCCACCCTTTTTAATATATAGTTTTATTTTAACTCAGTGCCATCATACCTCATGACATGTCACAACTGTGGCCATGGAACTGATTTGAGAGGATGTCCTCAATCTCCACCAAACATTGAAGGTATGTAAAGACCTTCCGTTTTATCTTTCTTTTATTTCTTTATATAAATCATAAAATTGAGTTTTGAGCATTGAGTTTAAGGTTGGTCAATTTTAATTCATATAGAAGTCACAAGACTCGCAACAACTTTTTACTGCACTGCTAAATTGAAAAACTTAAGTGGATATGAACATAGCTCAGCTGTACATCCAATGACTATGAGGTCATGGGTCTCCAAAAAAAATAAAAATAAACAAGTGGATATGATATAATATATTTAAGATTTTACAACTTTTAACTTCTTCTTCTTCAGGTGATGCTCAGAAGTGTGCTTCCCCTGACGCAGTGTACAAAGTTAGGCAGCAGTTAGTGGAAAAGATGGATGTTTGGCTGTCTGAATGCCAAGCCTCCAATTCTATTGGTACCAAATATGTTTGAAACCAAACCAATCACTTCTCATGCTTAGGCTTACTTAGCTTTGACTCTGCTAAATCACACTTTATCTGTACTGTATGTATTATCCTTAATATAATCATCCTACTCTGCTTCACTCCTTGTACAACCAAGGAGCACAAACTTTAGATCCATTTTTCTTCAAAGTCATTTCATTTCTGCTATTATATATATGTCTACTCATAGGGTTGATTTTTCTTTAATTTTGTGGGGATCCAACCCAAATTATCCTTTGAAAAATTAGCATGAATAATCATTTTTTTTAGAAAATATTTGCTTGGTAGAAATCGTATTTTTTGTCTTATTTAAAGAAATTATTTTTTTAAGATACATTATAAGTTTGGTCCAGATTTAAAATTAAAATTTAATCATTATAGTTTGATAAATATAAAAATGCATTCAAATTAAATATGTGAAAACTCATAATTCATATGATATAATTTTTTTGTTCGAATACTAACTTAATTCACAATTTTATCATGACATATGAATAAATGACTATTTTTTTTAGATTTTATTAAATCATAAGAACTAAATTCCAGTTTTTAAAATCATAAGAACTAAATTCTAACTTTTATGAAATTATTAGGACCAAATTATAAGGAGACTAAATTTAAATTATAGAGGCTAAATTTATTATTTATCTTTTTTTAAACCCAATTTTGCCTCTAAATAACGAAGTTTTATTTTTTCTTTTTCTTTTTTCTTTTTTTTTTTTGTGAAAAAAGTATTAAGTTTTCATTTTGAAATGGTTTCTAAACAAATTGGGGAGTCTTTAGGGGGGTAACACGTGGATTATGATAAACGATGGATTATTATAAATAATGTTTGAGGAGCAGGTTATCATTACATGAGTTATGATAAACGGTGTTTGAGAAGTTGATTATTGTAAACCACTGTATATTTAGATACCCCCTCAAAGCAAAGGTGAGGAATAGGGCTAGCTAACAAACAAAAATAATATAGATAAGGTTTAGATAAATGAACATGCAAATTTAGGTAACCAACGACTATAATAAACGGTGGAGCATACATGGTTTATTAGTGCAAGGGACTCATGATATTTAACATAGGTACCAGCCACGGATCCGGTGGTTCGAGGCCATCACCTGCTTATCTTTCCCGGTGGTATACCTTGGTATTAAGGGAAAGGCAGTAAGGAGAAAGTGAGTGTACTAAGGATGATTGATTGAACCAATGTTTTTGTCCATTATAGGATCATATAGCATATTACTTACATCCAGGCTCTCTACCAAACACAAAAACTCACCTCCCTAAAGTCTACACATTATAGTATGTAGTTAATGCCTTAAAACTAATAAAAAAGAACCCTTTTCAATGAAGCAGAACACAAGGAACCAGAAGCTCCGCCGCAACAAAATTGGAATCTCACCCTACAAGAAAACCTCTTCTTTGCTACTTCAAATATGTAGATGAAACCCAGAGTAGGATGTAAGTTATCAATGAGGTGGTTACTTCAAAGCCTCTCAGTCCTTTTATCACAGGGGGGATCACAGATACCATCAAAAAGGTTCCCACCAGCCATGACAATACAAAAGCTCCAGCCCTGTCCATTAAAAAACTCCCATAAATCAATCAAACTCACCTATCTTATAACAGATCATCAAATTCTATTCTACATGTTGCAGGAAAGACGAGTAACCAGCCACTCAACAAACAAGATGGTTCTTACTCCGTTTATGTTGAGGATCCTCACCTTGTCCCACACGGGAAAGAAGATGAGGATGGCTCTCAACCTATATAAGATCAAAGGACTACTCTTATCATAATAACCATTGTTTCGATATTCTAAATATGATATCATTAAGCTCACGTAAGCATTTGGTCCACAAATATGGATTCATCAGAAGATTGGTGTATCCAAATAGACACTATTTTGAGAGTCAGGTTGAGGATCTTCACTTGTCCCACATTGAAAATGTGAAACCTCCCAACTTTTATAAGATCATTAAGGCTACTCTCTCATTAGTCATTATCAATTGGTTTTGAGATGAAACTCATCATCTAATCTAATAGTTTATATTTATGTTCTGTCATAAACTTGAAAAGGAAGTGAGAAGAATATTCTACACGTACCCATAAAGGAATGCTCGGAGTTTGCTCTTCAGTCGATCGTGTATGAAATAGAAAGTAGCTATGAGTGATAAAGCAACCTGAAGGGTTGGGCCTTCCTCAGTTGGAACGAGAATGGTGAGAACTCCAAGAACTAAAAATGCAATTGATGACTTGATTATGAACTTTGTAGATGGTGTTTGGAACCTGCTCCTTATAGCCTGCACAACCCGAGACTGATTGACTTCCCTGACCTTTTTCTTGATGTCAATTTTCGGGTTCTTTCTATCGTAAAATTTTTGCATAATAATTTTATCATGAGCAGCTTCAATAGCATCAACACTTTCTTTGTGCCCCGCGTATCTATGAATAAGGAAGTTTCTGGCAGCTTGAATTTCATCTTCAGATGCTTCCTTACTTATGCCAAGTCGTTTGTAAGGATCCTTTACATGAATTCGAGGGAATACAGCTGCACTAGCAGAGAAAGTCAAGAGGAAGCTCAGACATGAGTTAAGTTAATTTGTGAATAATTTTGTAACATTAATGATACTGACCGCGCCTAAAAGAACTTAATTTTAAATTTTCCTATACCTAGATTCCTTCTCTCTGTTTTTCTTCCCCAATTTCCCACTACCACCCCTCGTATTTTCTTATATATGTGAGTGTCTTGCTCAACACACACTTTGACTAATCTTACCGAACAACCGGATGATCCTACTCCATTTTGTTGATAAGGAAATTAATTTTTAAGTAGATAGCCACTATGGATCGAACTAAATCTCTCTAACTACTTTATGATTTTCAAAGTCCTTAATCCTTATTGATTACTAGACCAACCCATGATTATTCTTTGGTCATATTTTGTTATTATGGCTAATAGAAAACATTCAACATGAATCATTTAAGAATATTTCACAAAGTAGGTTTGATAAGTTCAATAAGAAGATTTGAAAACTTAGGGACAAAATACACCAACGAATATGTACCCTGAAAAATTACAGCTAACCTATCTAATATTTTTTTTTTGAATAAGACTATCTAATAACGTGAAATTATGAAACTACAACTACAAGTAGTTTACCATTTAAACTTCTTTGACGTGCAACAAAAAGGCCTCCAACCATCTAATCTGGTAATGTGTTAGATAGAGAGTAGGGAAAAGAACGAAAACCCTCTCAACACGCATTTAGCATAAGGAATTTTGCACATTAGAAAGGCCCAAACTTCTAGTTTTCCCTTTCAAGCCACATAGCTTATTATATATACTATACCATTTAAACAATGGAACAAGAATATTACCGGCAGAATCATTTGCAAAATCTCCGGAGGAAGCATCAAATGCGCACTTGGTAGTGTGTCGAATCTGAAGAGTTTTGCATCTCAGAGCAGAACCCGTCCAGTAATTTCTGCATTAAACAACAATGTAAATGAATGATGAATTGGAATTGGAAAGACGAACATCAGAACAATAACGTGTATTAGTGAGCAGAACCTTTTGAGATATTGCAAATCAACATTTTCTCTAAAGTTGCCATTGGAAAAAGATGAAACCAGCTCACGTTGAATCCTGGTTCTTGGTCTCAGAAGACAACATTTTGAGGGTTTGCCACTCAATCCCGACAACATCATCATATGAAATCTCTGTCCTTAGAGCCGCACGGTATCACTATTCACTAGTTTGTTAATATTCTTCGAGCCACATCAGCAGCTGAAATATTATCAAAATAACTGTATTATTTACCCTTTCATTTTTTTTTTTTTTTGATGACCGAGAATCAAAGCTTCACTCCCCATCAGACATAAACTAGAAGTAGCAAAGTTTAGCCAGTAGGTCCATGGTGGGTAAATAAATATCCAGTATCCTATCAATATTGTTATGCCAAACAATTCCACCATCCAGTGGGTAAGTTGGAGAGACTCAATTTAGGCAAACAATAGAGTTACTGATGAAAAAGAATTAAGAAAAAAGGGTCAAAGTGGTAGAGACTGAGATTCATTACAATCACCCAAAGGGATTTATATCCTCCCTTGGAACCCCATTTCAATTTCAACCCGCAATCAAACTTTTATTTCTGGAAATGCATTCCAATTTCAGGGTTCAATACATGAGCAAGAAAATGAGCTTAATTAAACCCATTCGACGAATCAGAGGATGAAACAGTAGCAGAACTTGAATTGATGAAATTCTAATAGTTAAACGAAGCTCAAGAAACACAAAAAGTGAAGAATAAGAATCGGAAAAAAGAACCTGATGGGCAAAAGTGGACGGCGATCCGATAAGCCAAAGCTTTTCTGGTTGGGTCGAAAAGGATAGGGAAGATGATGATGACCTAACACCTTGCCCGTTCTTATTAATTAAATCACTAAACCCAATTTGAAACGCTGGTAGATTTCAATTTTATGTCTTGGGTACACATAAATATATTGTAAGTTTGGGAATTTGCCTTCGCATATTTTGCCCCCTCTTATTACAATTGTAGAATAAATCATAAAATAATTCATATATAGTAGATTTTTAATATAGTTTTTCAATTTTCAAATATATCATTTCTTTAAGTCTTCGTTCTTGCGATTTCTTCTTTGGGTTTTCAATCTTCAATCGACTTCTTTGTGATTTTTTCTTTGGTTTGTACGTTTTTCAATTTCCACTTCTTGACTTTGTAATCTTGTGTAAGAATGAGGAGTTTAAAAAGTTCAATAAGTTTAAATGGCTAATAGGTTTAGGTTTAAATGTCTTGACTTTGTAATGCTCTGTTTCGAAAAAAGAATGAGGAGTTTAAAAACAAGCATTATAGGTTTAAGTTCTGTAACGGCCCGAGAATTCGGATCGTCACTTGAGGTTAGTCCCGACCGTTACGGTTATCGTTGGTTTATTTTAATTGAAAGGTTTTTGGTTCTTGATGGTTATTTGTTCCGTTCTTGGTTTTCTTGAATTTCAGGTGCTTGTTTGACTCTAGCCTTTTTGTATTTAAAAAGGGAAAATAAAGATTTATTTGTGAGTTGTGTGGGTTTTGAACCATGGCCCTTGGGGTTGATGGATTAAAGGAAATAAAGGGAATTAGTGTCCTCGCCAGGACTCGAAGGGGGGATTTATTGGAGTTTAATTGATTAAGTGAGATTAAAGGAGATTAAGCTTTTAGGGGTTTTGGTTTGACCTCTCAAATTCACGTTCTCCAAGAAGCTTTCGCCGCCGTTCTCTCAAGCCGGATTTCGCACGCATCCTCGATTGCAAGATAGGTTCTTGTTCTTGTTCTTCTTGATTTTTTCGACTCTTATCCGAGGGGCTGTCTTTTGATGGATCTTTTGTTGGTTGTTGGTTACTTGTCCTTGTTCGTGATCGTCGCCGAACTAGCAGCAAGGCTTCGTCGTTCGCGTGCCCTTGATCGTCGATGCACAGCAGCATCGCTCACAGACTGTCGCTCGCGGACGCCCATCGCAGCAGCGCCCTTGTCACCGTTCGCCCGACGCCTCGCACCAGCAGCAGTCCGCTCGCCAGACGTTCGTCATCGCACAACACAGCCGCTTCGTACAGACGCGCTTCGTCGCAGCGCCTTCGCTCGGGTTCGCTGCCGCAGATCCGCGCGCCAGTAGCCTCGGTCTTCGCTGCTCTCGGGTAACGTAGTTGCTTCCCTTGTTCGCTTCGTGGGCTGTTTTCCTTAGATGGTTGGTTAATTAAACTGTGTGCTTGTTATTAATTGTTAGGTGTGTTTTGAGTCCTTGGTTGGCATCGATAGGAGTGTTAGTTAGAGGTGTTCGCTCGTCAGTTTATTCAGGTAAGGATTTCTTATCGTGGGTTCGTGGACTATACGTTACTGCTCGATTAGTTACTTGTATGGTTGTTACTACTTACATGGATGAACACCTTTGTATGTTGTATGTTTGTATGGTTGTACGTTGTATGTTTGTATGTTGTATGTTTGTATGTTGTATGCTGTTGTTGACTAGGATGGTGCCATAATGTGATATTCTCATGCTAGCAAGCCTGTTTGTTATGTACCTGATCTTAGTGCCATGCTAGGTGATTTATACTCGTTCTGGAATGTTAGGAGATGCATGTTGTTGCTTGATGATGAATGGTTGAATGTTGTGTCGCTTAGTAAGAGTTTGCAGGAGCCATCATCTAGACGTCGTGGCATGGATGAGGGGTTATACCCCGTCTCTGACCCATCACCTTGGTTTAGCTAGCTGAGGTGACCGTCTAGTCCGTAGTCTTGGGTGAGCGGCCAAAAGGGAGCCTAGAGGGTCGGGAGGATGACGAGGCTTGTCCCGTCCCCGATCGCCGGCACGATCTCAGCGTGTTGGCAGTAGCCCAAGATTGTCGCCTGAAGGGGCTAGGACCGATCCATTGGGTGAGAGCCTACTCTTGGACGTATCCTAGTTGAGGGCGTACGGTGCCAAATGACTGGCAACAGTTTCGTGCCGAGGTCTCGCACCCCTGTTGTTAGTGACACCGATCCGAGTCAATAAGTCATGCAAACCTGGACCAGGGTAGTTAGCCCTAGACCCAGCTTTTACCTGGTGCCAGCAGCATGAGGTGCATGCACACGCTCATTACACAGCGTCGAGTGGAGAGCTCCCTCGGGATCTTGAGTTTAGTGCACCCACAAGTTAATAAGTCATGGTAAGTTGAGCAAGGCAGGACTGAGAGCTCAAGTATGTGTGTTATGAATGTATGCAATGTTAGGCAAGAGTGTAAGTCCATAAAATGACATCCAAGTAAAGAAAGCGTGAAAGAGGAAGTATCGTTGTAGTACCTGGTATACTTTTAACTAGATGACAGTTGTTAACGCTTTGTACCCCGATTGGGGAATTCTTACTGAGTAACTTAGTTTACTCACCCTTATATCTATGTGGTTCCATAGGTAACCTGGACCAGCGGCGCTGATGGCTGAAGGAGCGAAGGACGGATCATGGGCTACCTTTCTGATAGGAATTTAAATAAATGAATTGAACTCTGAGTTTTATTTATGTTAAGGTTATAGATATTGAATGTTTACATTGCATTTAGATAGGGCATGGAGCCCTTAGGTTGTTTTGCTTATATGGACATCTGTAGGTTCCTTTGGTTTTAAGTTGAATAAATCTGTTATATTTTGCTTTTAAATATCTCTGGTCAGGGAGGCATTTTAAATGATTTTGGCTTGGAACAGGTTGCTTGGAGACAGGGACAGGTTTCTAGTCTTTTGTTATTGTTTGTTTTAATAAATACGAATCTAGTTGATGTCTACTGTTTAAGTTTATCCGCTTTTAAGTCATGCATGTAGTAAAGGCCTAGGTTTAGGACCTTCATTTGGGTCGGGTCTTTACAAGTTCTATTAGTAAAACTGATATAAGTCAATATTCTAATTCACTTTAGCGAATATTTCTTTGCGATTTCTTCTTTCTTTTTGAATTTCCGTTATTGCGATTTCTTCTTGACTTTGTAACCTTGTGTAATGTAATGTTCTCCTTCGGAAAAGAAAGAAGAAATAGGAATTTAAAAACAAGCAAGGTAGGTTTAGGCTTTATCAATAAAATTGATAGAAGTCAATTGACTTCTATCACTTGAAAAAGCTGATAGAATTCTTCCAGTTCAACTTATACAATTTTTTAAGTGATAGGATCAATAAGTCAATATAATTGATAGATGATATCTAATATTATGTTTAATTGCATCTTTATATAATGTATATTGTTAATTGATTGATATATATCAGAAGAAGTTTAAAAACAAGCAGTGTAGGTTTAGGTTATATCAATAAAACTGATAGAAGTTATTCAGTTTTTTAAGTAATATAAGTTTTTTTTAGAACATTTTAAGTGATAGAAGTTAGTCAATTTATTTGATATATGATATCTAATACTATGTTTAATTGTCTCTTTATATAATGTACATTATTAATTGATTGATATATATATATATATATATATATATATATATATAGTTTTATTTTCAGATTTTTCACCATGGTTAAGCTTCATATTGTTGTCTTTCATGGTGGGTGATGGAATGTAAATGATTATTATGAAAACTTATAAGGTTTGTGGAGTTTTAGTTGACGAAGTAATGAGTTTTGAGAGTTTTGGATTGTTGATTGTGACATAGTCAACATTGGATGTAGATCGGTCATCTTTAAAATTATCAAACTTATTGGATTATGGCAAGAATATCTCTCCTTTTCAAATTTTGGAGGATAAAGATGTAAACTGGTTCTTAACTTCACTAAAGGATAATAGTACAAGACATCCATTAGTGGTTGATTTTTTAAGGATTTTTGTTTAGAGGGGACATCTAGTAGTGTTGTTATCAATTCTAATTTGTTGGTGTCTTCTTAACAATAAAGGATGATGATGGTGATGATGTCCATTTTTTCATGTCATTCAAGATATACAATTGGGTTGTGCATTTAATGCAAATAATCTATTTGCTACTAAAGAAGTGTTGTGTAGTTGTTTCAAATACGTGACTGTGAAAAACAGTTTCAAGTTTAAGACTCCCAGGTTCAGCAATACAACAGTCCAGTGTTCTCTTGTGAGGGTGTTCGCAATATGCGAGAATAAAGTAAGGTTTGTAAAGCGAATTGCAAATGCAAATATACATTGTCGATTGTAGCAAGTTTTAAAGTAAGTACTTAAGTCATCTCCATAGGGAATTATATTTAGTTCTTTTATTTGTAAGCTAGTGAAAATGTAAAGATTGTGGATAACAAGTTGTCAATTTGTTATCGGATAAAATGGTTGGTTAAAAGTTTGGTTTTTGATTGCGAGAAATAGGTAACAAAACAACAGAGGTTCGCAAAGAAGTTTTAGCAAGTTGGATCTACAACTGCAACTAAAGCCCAACTTACTTAGTCTCTCGATTCATTAAGTTCGTTGAATTTGTACTGAAATTCTAGTAAACCTTATCTCTAAGCGAATGCGAATTGTAAACTCTCATTTACAAAATACCTAGATTAAAGTATAAAGATATTTACTTCTCTCGAAGCTAAATAACGGAATCTCTCGATCATCTCCCTCTACTTTTACATTCAGCAAACGGCTTTCATTGTAAATTATCTTAGCGAATTCTAAGTTGCTAATTCTGAATTGAAAGTAAATGTAAAGCAAGTAAATAAAGTAACAAGTTTGCATAAAAGCATTTTTATAAATGAAACGTTCGAATAACACAATATAATTTAAAGATG
Organism: Sicyos baderoa; assembly: GCA_037832685.1. Taxonomy (NCBI): domain Eukaryota; kingdom Viridiplantae; phylum Streptophyta; class Magnoliopsida; order Cucurbitales; family Cucurbitaceae; genus Sicyos; species Sicyos baderoa. Next base: position 9,505,893 of record JBBMEF010000023.1, read on the forward strand.
CGAAAAGCAGTAAATAAATTGTAAAGTTGCGAAAAAGATAAATGAAAGCAGTAAAGAAAAGCAATAAAGAAAGCAGTAAAAGAAAAACAGTAAATTGGCGAAACAAATACGAATACTGGGTTGCTGACGCTTAAGGTTCCTAGCCTTGAGTGGGTTCATGCACAGCAAATCTCCTCGGTTGTACGATGAATTGATCTCTCAACTCTTTTCTGATCTCTTCAGAATCTTTCGTCGACAACGTTTTAGCTCTATATTTCTTTCGTAGTTTCTTCTTCTTACGAGTTGGCTTTTATAGGAGTTGAGTTGAGTCTGAGACTCTTGCTCCACGATCTCCACTTCGTCCCCGCAATTCTCGTTAGCATGCACGTCTCGTGGTTATGATGCGATCTGGTTTGGATGGTTGACGCGTGTATTTGCCCAATGGTTGATCTTCTAGTTCGCTTTCGCAAGGTTTAAGGAACTGTGAACTCTGTTTTATCTCATACATAACAAACGTTAAATAATTCAATCATTTTATAGAAATTATTCCTTCCTTACTCATAAAACTATAAGGTGGGGAAGTTCACAAACGTGTCTGGTTTCGAGCGAACTTTAACGTTTTTCTTACGAATTTTACTAAGTTATTCTATGTTTCGCTACCCTAAAGTTACTTGCTTTAGCGAGTTATCATTCAACGTTTCCATGTTGCAAAGATGATTGTTTATGGAATGCCAAGGCATCTCGTTATAGGAATAATGATTTGTGGATCCTTGGGAAGTATGTTTTCTATTCATAACTGTCCTTTGAATAGTATATTCAAATATCTCATAGGCAAGCATCATCAATATTAATTGGGGATTCTTTAAAAGAAGAATTTAGGTTTAGTTCTATAAAAGTTTGACTGTGAAAGAAATTAAGCTTGAAGCACGCTCAAAGCTTGTCGTCAATGTGAGTTAAACATATGCTTTGATTCCAAAAAAAATCAAGAAGTTAGAAGAATGAACCCAAGTTAGTTTAATTGTGTTCTATCAATAATTATTTATTAAATGATATTAATCAATAATTGACTTCCATCACTCACACTTATTGATAACTGACTACTTAACGATATATTCATTTTTGTAGGAACATACACAACATTTGAAATTAATGATGAGGGACATTTCAAACAATATTTTATGACAATGAGTGCTTTTATTAAAGGTTGGGAGTTTTGTAGGCCTAATATATCTGTGGATGAGACTTTCTTGAAGGGAAAAATTGGAGGCATTTTGCTAACATTCTCAACTATGGATGATAATAATAAAATATTTCCACTTACTTTTAATATTGTTGATTCAGAGAATGATGCTTTCTGGCTTTGGTTTTTTAAAAATATGAAGAAATGTTTTAGTCATCCTGAAAATTTGGTTTTCATATCAGGTAGGCATTTGAGCATTCCTAATAGTTTTTTCACTGTTTATCCATATGTTGGATATTGTATTTGTATGAAACACTTGTTAATGAATCTTAAGTTACACTTCAAAAGATCTGTTATAGATAAGATTTTTAAAACGAGTGTAAAGGCTTATACAGTTGAAGATTTCAAATATAATATGAGATTGTTGGAATCTATACACCCCATTATTCGCCAATATATGTTTAATGTTGTTATGAAAAGTGGGTGCTGGCAATATTCAAGGAAAAGAAGATATAGAATGATGACTTCACATAGTACAGAAAACATAAATTCACTTCTTAAAGAGCCTAGAGATGATCATGTGGCAATGTTTATTGAGTCTACTAGAGACACATTATAATTATGGTTTTATGAGCGAAGGAAAGCTGCATCTTCTACGACTACAATTTTGTCTACTTGGGCTGAAAATGTTTTCTGAAAAAGACATGATGCATCTAGAAGAACTTTCAAAGTAAGATTTCCATTAACATTAGTACTACATTTATTTCAATTTTCTATTTATACAGTGTTTTTACCATCAATAATGAAAAACATAAACAAAATTCAACCTACACTAAACCATTCTTCACTCATATAATATAATTGAACTCCAAGCACAACAAAAGTAATTGAATTCAAAACAAAAGTAAATCGTCTAATAGTCCAGAACAAAAAGTAAACTATTCAAATCCTATATGAAATATTTATACAAAAGTAAGTCATTTTTCTTCTTTGTTCATATTAAAAGAAGGGTATTCGACATGCAAATGCAATCTTTGTGAATGCTTTACTAGAGACTTCGGGGATAATTCTTTTGATTTTCCTTTGGAGAATCATTTTCTAACATTTGTAAAGTATTTAATTCTTCTTTTTTCCCCATTCCTTAATTTGCTTTATTTATCTTGTTAGTTAGTTTTTCAGCAGATTCATTCTCCAATCTCTTTTTTGTAGGTCTTGTTTTCCTCTTCATCCTTTTAGCAGCAACCTTAGGATGACATTTCTTTGCAACCTAATTCAATTTTTTTTTGTCAATCAATTCAGTCAAGCTTACCTCATTTTTCCCTTTTTTGTCATACATTTTATGGTTCTATTTTCCCTTTCTTCATCTACCTCATTTTGTTCTTCTTTTTTATCGTCTTCATCCTGTTCTTCTTCCTTCTTCTTTTAGTTTGTCATGTTATTCTTCATGATTTTTTCACTTCCTTTTTTCTTCAAGAAAAAATTATTTAATTGTTAACTTCAACCAATTCTAGAGGCAATCAACTCAGTGGAACTGGTAGACAATTATCAATGGAACTAATATAAGTCTATTAGTACCAGTTAATTTAATAACAGAACGGTACAATACAAGTTTCATCACTGCAAATTACTACAACTTCAAACTGTTCCTAACTTTTTTCTTGAAATCCAAGCTATTCCTAACTTACTATCGTACAATCTATCACTAAAAAAAACCAAAAGAACAACAAGTATATAAAAACGAACCCTTGGAGCTTCAACTTGATCATCTATTTCAGCAATATCATCTTCAATATCCACCTACCATTTATAAGAAGTAATACGAAAACACTAAGGAAGTTAAATAAATAAATTCAAATAAATATTTGTAGTACCTTTTTTGCATAAGTAGTTACAAAGTCAACTATCTTATTCACATCTACCATTGTGTCTATTTGATCTAGACTAATGGTTTGTGGAACATTCCTCATGAATGATTGTTGCTCATGTGATTGTTTTTCTATGTTTTCTTTCATAAAGTTGTTCAAAGCTTCTAAAATTTTGGCTTGCCCATCATTGGGCTCCTCTTGTCCTCTCTTCAATTCTTCTATAAGTTTACATATTGAAATTAACTTTTGTCTCAATGTGTTTTTTTTTCTCTTCTTCGGTACTATCATTATTCATTTTCTTTATTTCCTTCTTCTTTTTCATTTTATCTTCTCTTTCATTGTCATCATTTTCTTCAATGAGATATTTTATAGTATCCACTTGAAGTTCTTCTTTCGTTGGTCTCAATGGTTTTACTGAGATCTATTAAAAAAAGTTATGAAATTAATCATCAATCATTTTTACTTGTTGTCTTCAATCTGTTTGACTCATTTAAAAGAAAAAAAAAACAAATTTGGCTTACCTTCGAAGACTCAGTTTTTTTACCCTTAAATGTCGCATAATCTTCCTTGTATTATGCCCGTCATCTCAACATTCTTGGCCTTGTGGTTTCAATTCTCCGTCCAAACCCGATTTCAACCAATAATGAGATTACTTCAAATGCCCAAAATATAAGCACGAGGAAATCCTTGAAGTGAGATAGATGAGGCATTCTTTATGGTACATTTTTAAAATATTCTACAATAATATTAAATCACTCTCTACCCAAAGGAAATGATTGAAACATCTCATCATCATCTATTAATTTAAAATGAGCTGGATTTGTTTTGTTGTGAGGTTTTCTTGGGAGTAGCAAACACTCTAGAATGTATATGTTTGCAACTTTGACTTTCAAGGATTCATTGCTCGATATTTGTGGCAGAAGACTAAAGGAAGCTACAAGTTTGTTTCTATTAATGAGTTTCACATTGTTAAAAAAGGTTGATATGAAATCATTATTGTTGTCTTCATAAACCTCTTCAACCTGTAACTCTGGACAATTAACCCAGTGATGAGGCAAAAGTCTTTAATTCCAAATTCAATCAAGTGGCCATCCATGTTGAATGCCAAAGTGTCTTTTTTACTTGTTTCACATTTCCTCAAGGCAAGGTGTCAAGCAATTGAATATGAAGTTTTGTGGTATATGAGAGAGAGTTAGAAATGTTTAGGAGGGGGTCCTTCGGGCAATTCTTAGGCTTATATGCCACAAAACTTCATATTCAATTGCTTCGCACCTTGCCTTGAGGCAATATGAAACAAATAAAAAATACACTTTGGCATTCAACATGGAAGACCATTTGATTAAATTTGGAATTAAAGACTTTTGCCTCATCACTGGGTTAATTGTCCAGAGTTACCCGTTGAAGAGATTTATGAAGACAATAATAGTGATTTCATATCAACCTTCTTTAACAATGTGAAACTCATTGATAGAAATAAACTTGTAGCCTCCTTTAGTCTTATGCCACAAATATCGAGCAATGAATCCTTGAGAGTCAAATTTGCAAACATATACATTCTAGAGCTAGTGTTTGCTACTCCCAAGACAACCCCACAACAAAACAAATTCAGCTCATTTTAAATTAATAGATGATGATGAGAGGTTTCAATCATTTCCTTTGGGTAGAGAGTGATTTAATATCAGTGTAGAATATTTCAAAAATGTATCATAAAGAATGCCTCATCTATCTCACTTCAAGGATTTCCCAGTGCTTATATTTTGAGCTTTGAAGTAATCTCATTATTGGTTGAAATGCGGTTTGGACGGAGAATTGAAACCTCGGGTCCAAGAATGTTGAGATGATGGGCATAATATAAGGAAGATTGGGAGATATTTAAGGAAAAAAAAATTGAGTCTTTGAAGGTAAGCCAAATCTGTTGTTTTTTTTCTTTTAAATGAGTCAAACAGATTGAAGACAACAAGTAAAACTGATTGATGATTAATTTCATAACTCTTTTTTCATAGATCTCAGTAAAACCATTGAGACCAACGGAAAAAGAGCTTCAAGTGGATAGTATAAAATATCTCATTGAAGAAGATGATGAAGAAAATGATGACAATGAAAGAGAAAGTAAAATGAAAAAGAAGAAAGAAATAAGGAAAATGAATAATGATAGTACTGAAGAAGAGAAGAAAAAAAAACACATTGAGACAAAAGTTAACTTCAATCTGTAAAGTTATAGAAGATTTGAAGAGGGGACAAGATGAGCTCAAGGATGGGCAAGCCAAAATTTTAGAAGCTATGAACAACTTTATAGAAGAAAACATAGGAAAACAATCACATGAGCAACAACCATTCACAAGGAATGTTCCACAAACCATTAGTCTAGATCAAATAGACACAATGGTAGATGTGAATAAGATAATTGACTTTGTAACTACTTTGCAAAAAAGGTAACTATAGATTTATTTGAATTTACTTATTTAACTTCTTTAGTGTTAAATAAATAAAATTTTAACTTCTTTCGTATTACTTTTTATAATTGGTAAGTGGATATTGAAGATGATATTGTTGAAGTAGATGATCAAGTTGAAGCTACAAGAGTTCGTTTTTTATATACTTGTTGTTCTTCTGGTTTGTTTTGAGTGATAAATTGTACTGTAGTAAGTTAGAAATTACTTGGATTTCAAGAAAAAAGTTAGGACCATATTGAAGTTGTAGTAATTTGCAGCGATGAAACTCATACTATACTGATTTGTTATGAAATGGACTGGTACTAATAGACTTCTATCAGTTCCATTGATAGACTCCACTGATAGACGCCTACCAGTTCCACTGAGTTGATTGCCTCTTGAATTGGTTGAAGTTAACAATTAAATAATTTTTTTTTGAAGGAAAAAAGAAGTAAAAAGAATCATGAGTATAACATGACAAACTAAAAGAAGAAGGAAGAAGAACAGGATGAAGACCAAAGAGAAGAACAAAACGAGGTAGAGGAAGAAAGGGAAAATAGAACAACAAAATGTATGACAAAAAAGGAAAAAATGAGGTAAGCTTGACTGAATTGATGACACACAAAAAATTGAATTAGGTTGCAAAGAAATATCATCCTAAGGTTGCTACTAAAAAGATGAAGAGGAAAACAAGGCCTACAAAAAAGAGATTGGAGAATGGATCTGTTGAAAAAATAACTAACAAGATAAATAAAGCAAATTAAGGAAATGAGAAGAAATAAGCATTAAATGCTTTATAAATGTTAGAAAGTGATTCTCCAAAGAAAAAATCAAAAGAATTATCCTTGAAGTCTCTAGTAAGACATTCACAAAGATTGCATTTGCATGTTAGAGACCCTTCTTTTAATATGAACAAAGAAGGAAAATAACTTACATTTGTATAAATGTTTCATATAGGATTTGAATACTTCACTTTTTGTTTTGGACTATTAGACAATTTACTTTTGTTTTGAATTCAATTACTTTTGTTGTGCTTGGAGTTCAATTATATTATATGAATGAAGAATAGTTTAGTGTAGGTTGAATTTTGTTTATGTTTTTCATTATTTATGGTAAAAACACTGTATAAATAGAAAATTGAAATAAATGTAGTACTAATGTTAATGAAAATCTTATTTTGAAAGTTCTTCTAGATGCATCATGTCTTTTTCAAAAAACATTTTCAGCCCAAGTAGACAAAATTGTAGTCGTAGAAGTTGCAGCTTTCCTTCGCTCATAAAACCATAATTATAATGTGTCTCTAGTAGACTCAATAAACATTGCCACATGATCATCTCTAGACTCTTTAAGAAGTGAATTTATGTTTTCTGCACTATGTGAAGTCATCATTCTATATCTTCTTTTCCTAGAATATTGCTAGCACCCACTTTTCATAACCAATATTAAACATATATTGACGAATAGTGGGGTATATGGACTCCAACAATCTCATATTATATTTAAAATCTTCAACTAAATAAGGCTTTACACACGTTTTGAGAATCTTATCTATCATAGATCCTTTGAAGTGTAACTTAAGATTCATCAACAAATGTTGCATATAAATACAATATTCGATATCTAGATAAACTAAATTTTCAGGATGACTAAAACATTTCTCCATATTCTCAAAAAACCAAAGTCATGAAGCATCATTCTCTAGATCAACAATACTAAAAGTAAGTGGAAATATTTGATTATTATCATCAATAGTTTAGAATGTTAGCAAAATGCCTCCAATTTTTCCCTTCAAGAAAGTCTCATCCACAGATATATTAGGCCTACAAAACTTCCAACCTTCAATAAAAGCACTCATTGTCATAAAACATTATTTGTAATGTCTCTCATTATTAATTTCAAATGTTGTGTATGTTTTACAAAAATGAATATATCATTCAGTAGTCAGTTACCAATCAATATGAGTGATAGAAGTCAATTATTGAATGATAACATTCAATAAATAATAATTGATAGAATACAATCAGTTAAACTAACCTGAGTTCATTTCTTCTAACTTCTTGAAATTTTTTGACTTCAAAGCATAGGATTCAGCTGCATCACCCTTTAACACCTTCATGATGTATTCTTTAGCTCTATGTGTTTTTGAATAACTCATACTGACGCCAAGCTTTGAGTGGCTTTAAGCTTAATTTCTTTGGGAGTTAAACTTTTATAGGAACTAAACCTAAATTCTTCTTTTAAAGAATCCATAATTAAAATTGATGATGTTTGCCTATGAGATGTTTGAATACTATTCAAAGAACAATTATGAATAGAAACATACTTTCTAAGGATCCATAAATCACTATTCCTATAACGAGATGCCTTGACATTCCATAAATAATCATCTTTGCAACATTGAAATTAACCGCTCTATTGCTGGACCTGGGAGTCTTAAACTCGAAATTATTTTTCACAACCATGTATTTGAAACGACTACACAACACTTCCTTAGTAGCAAACACATCATTTACATTAAATGCACAATCAAATTGAATATCTTGAATGACATGAAAAAAAAAGACGTCATCACCATTAGGGGTGCACAAATAACCCAACAACCCGAGAAACCCGTATCGGGTTGGGTTGGGTTGAATACATTAATGGGTTGAGCTGGGTTCAAAATCATGGAATTTTCATGGGTTGGGTTGGGTCAAGGGTTGACCTAAAATTAACCAAACTCAACCCGAATTTATTATTTAGTTTAAAAAATATTTATTTTTACCTATAGCATAATTATTATGTTATTTAATTATTTATATTATAGGTTCATATTTATTTTATTTAATTATTATTATTAGACTTTTTTTTTATATATTTTTTTAACTTCAAACCTATTGATGAGATTTTGAAGTTAGGTAAACTTGAATTTTGCATTTGCAATAGGAATCTACTTATACTAATGTTCGTCCTAAGTTTCTAGAAATCGAAAAAGGGATATTAGAGATTGTTTATTGAATACATTACTTATCATTGTGAGCTCTTTAATTTTAGGTTAGTTGCAAACTTATAAATCCGATAACCCAACCCAACCCGAAAATAAAGGGTTGGGTTGTGTTGTATCTTTAATTGGGTTGGGTTGGAGAATTGACCAACCCGAATTTTTGGATTGGGTTGAGGTTCAACCCAACCCAACCCATGTTCACCCCTAATCACCATCATCATCATCTATTGTTAAGGAGACACCAACACATTAGAATGGATAACAACACTACTAGATGTCCCATATAAACAAAAATCCTTAACTGAAGTTAAGAACCAATATATATCTTTATCCTTCAAAATTTAAAAATGAGGGGTATTTTTGTCATAATTTAATAAGACTGATAATTGTAAAGAAGATTGATGTACATCCAATTTTGACTATGTGAGAATCAACAATCCAAAACCCTCAAAACTCATTACTTTTTCAACCAAAACTCCACAAACCTTATAAGTTCTCATAAGAATCATTTACATTTCATCGCTCACCATGAAAGACAACAATAGGAAGCTTAACCACGGTAAAAAAATTGAAAAGAAAATTATATATTAATCAATTAACAATGTACATTATATAAAGAGACAATTTACATAATGTAAATTATATTTTTTTTTTCTCCATCTATTTGCCTAGCCATTTTGGTCATTACTGTAAAAAAAAAAACAAAAATCCTTCTTTAACCTCCATTTGTTCTAAATTCATGATATTAGAATTTAGATGAATAACTTTACAAAAAGTGGTCATAAAAACAAATATTTATTTAGAAATTTCAATTTTTTGAAGTTCAAAAGAAGTTTCAATTATTTAAAAGTTTCATTTTTAACCTTGAATTTTTAAAATGTTAGCTCTACCCAACATGATGATACATTTACAGAAAATTTTATTGGACATTGGATTGGTTCCAAAATCGAACTAAACCAATAAAAAACCGATCTAATGGTTTTGCATTTATTGGACATTGGATCAAATCCATTTTTTGAAAAACTGAACATATCGGTTCGATTGTCGGTTTGGTACAAAACCGAAAAAAACCAAACTAAAATCACTCTTACTTGCATCAGTCGGGCTGATAGACTTCCATCAGTCGGGCTGATAGACTTCCATCAGTCGGGCTGATAGACTTCCATCAGTCGGGCTGATAGACTTCCATCAGTC
>JBBMEF010000023.1:9520058-9553179 GCA_037832685.1 Sicyos baderoa
TTGAGTCAATCAGTGGTCATTGATTGAGTCAATCAGTGGTCATTGATTGAGTCAATCAAATGAGCCCAATCTGTTTTGTTTAAAAGTTGGGCTAGGCGTGAAAGGCCAATTAAAAGGGCATTTTGGTCTTTTTAAATGACCTTTACTATATATTTAATTATTTTCATTCTTTTGCTATCTATGCAATTATTTATCCTATTTGTGACATTTATGCAAAATCCCCTTTCATGAAACTATATTTTCATTTTTTATTACAATAATTGGGAGAAAGGTATTCGAATCCATGATTATTTGATCGTTAAAATGTCGAGATGAAGTTTTTTTTTTCTTTTGTTTTTAGTATAAATAGTATGAGTGAATCAACAAACCTTACATAAGGGTACTACCATTTTCAAATGGTATAAAAACCAAATATCGATTTTCAAGATCAATAGATTACCATCATTCAAGATAACTCATTTGCTAAGAAAAGTACATACTTAATATCTAAATTTATACTTTAATTTTAATTTAATCTCATTTTAAAATTAAACATTTTTTATTTTTTAAATTTCAATAATACTTCATTTTAATTTATAAGATAAAAAAATCTTAAATTATATGATATAGTGTGTACTAAAATAATTATTGGATTAATTTTAAATTTTAAAATATTGATTATTTAATTTTTCAAGTGAATTTAATTTTAAAATAAAATAAATATAAAAATAAATTAAAATTTTCAAAAGGATTAAAGTAGATATTATTAAAATGTTAAGATTAAAAATATTCAATTTTAAAATTTAAAGATGAAACTGAAATTATATATTTCAAAAACTTAAACATCAAATTGAAACTATTTCATCTCCCATCATGAGTTTTATATTATATATATGCTCGTTAAATTATTATTTCAGCTCCAAATTTTATAATATGATTCTAATTTATTTAGCATTTCACAGCCATATTCTTATATTTTCTTAAATTGTGATTTTTTTTTTTTTTTTTTGACATTATTGTATAAAAAGTCTATTTTGCTCTTAATTTGCATTTTTTTTTTTGAAAAACACTATCGCCACAAATTCGATTATATGATATTTGTTTCATATTCCCGGTAATGTATTAAAAAAAAGGTTTGATATTAAAATCAAGTTTATTATTTTTCTAGTTTTTTAACGATAGATTTAGTCTATTTTAGATTGAATTGTTTTCGAAAAAACTTTCTTATTATTGGTTGTGAATCGTTATTTTCCTTCCAAAATTAACAATTAAGTACAATTAATTATTTTCAATTATGAACTTTATTCTATAAATTAATTATCTTAAGTTTAGCATATGTATAATTTATATGAAATGATTTTTTTGATAAATATCTACCAGGAAAAAAGACAAATGAAGTATTGAAGAGGCTATCTAGGTAGCACTTTAAGTTAACATGAAGCTTCTAACTTATGAAAGAGTCTTGCTTCTCTCATCTAAAAGAATTGTTATTGTTGTTTTTTTTTTTTTAATTAATAATATTTTCTCAGGTTTTTGTTCATGTTGTGTGCTTTTGGTTATAACTTGGATTGCTTGTAACCCACAAAACTATGTAATTTTTTTGTTTATTATATTACAGTGTGCAATTTATTGTATCTATAACATCAAATTTCTAGAAAAGTTAGCTTTGTGATGCATATTGAAAAAAAAATTACTTTCTTGATTAATTTACAAAACATTAATTTAATTGCTAATGAAATTTACACAACACTCTATTTTATGATATAACCAAACAATTAAATTATTACGCCACTACTCTTTCAGTCCTATTTTATAATACAGAGATAGGGGATCAAACTTTTAACGCCTAGACTCTTAACGTATATTATGCCGGTTAAGTTATATTCATTTTGACTAGATAATACTAGTTAATTATTAAAAAAACATTTATTAAAGAAATCACATTTTATCATATATTCTAAAAGAAAGATGAGCTCAAATATTCTCTCATCCAAGTTACCAAGGCCCATTACAACTTGATTCAAAAGTGGATTACTTTTTTTAAGCCCAAATTAACAGTGGGCTCAAAATTTTCATTTACGATAGATTCTCTATTTAAACATTATGCATTTCAACAAATTAACTCAGATTTAAATATTTGTGAATAAGCTTTCAAAAAAAAAAAAAAACAATATATATATATATATATTATTTGTGAATAAAATACATGGTTCAGCATGATATATTTTTAAGTACTCAAAAAAGATAAAAACATGATATATTTTCAACGTTATAATTTAATAGTCAAGAGGTTATAAATTCAAATATTTCTAATAAAAAAACTGGTATGGTATATTTGAAAAAGTTATGAATTTAACTATTCATTATAAAAAATTATTAATTAAAAGAAATTTTATTGTTGATTTTGAATAGCCCTAAATTTTGTTGAGGTAATTTAATTGGACTCGAATCAGCATTAAATTTTTATGCTAGTTGAGTTATGTTGATGTGAAAATGGTTCTCCAAATCAATGGTAAATTTGTATTATTGAAAACAATCGTGTCGTCGATAGAACATAAGAGATAAAACATTAAGGTGGTGTTAACCACGTGAGCTTAGATACTTAAGTCAATTATCTAAGAGAGTTTGGAGCATATTTTGGAGAAAAAAAAATTGTGTATTTAAATTTGGTTACAGAAATGAATCACGTTTGTTTCTTTTTATAATTCTCATTTCATAACGGTAATAATCTCAAAATGACTGAAATTTAATACCAAAAAATGTTTTTGACCATTAACACCATTTTGATGAGGAATTAATAGTTGGTAATGTTGATGGTGTTAGTTTTCCATTGTTGTCATTGACCTCCAAAAGAGATTACAACGAGTATGCAGGCTGTCATAAGATAGAGGATTGATTTGAGGTGGGTCTAGGGTGATTTAGCCAACCCCAACTATGGGGTTGACTCGGCCAGCCAATTCCATGGAGGTTGACTCAGCTAGCCTTCCCAGGATAGACTTGGCTCCGACATCCACATCTAGAGGTTATCGTTGGGGAAAAATGAAATATGAAATGAAATATTGCGAAAGTAAAAGTCAAATCAAAGTCTTAATATTTGTTGATTAAAGAGAGAAAATGTGAGAGTGAAACAAATGAGAATTTAAAAGGCCTAACTCCAATAAAGTTATAAAATCAAATGAAACTTAAATAATATTAAATATAAAAAAACTTAAATCTTAAATAAAATCTGAAAATCAATTAAAAGAAAAAACTCAAACTTCAACAGTTGCCATTATCTGCCTCGTCAACACTTTTTGTTATAACATTTTTTGGACTTCCAAATTCTTTTAGAACCAGAATCTTTAAAGTTATTTTTGAACTTTCAATCATGTTTTTAGCTTCTTAGTTTTCAATGTTTATATAAACTGGTTTTCCCTTAACAAATGTTATTATTGACAGTTTAAAGGTTATACATTCATTTTGTTTCACAAACGGGAACAAATAACTTCATTTTAAGAAAACAAAACAACGGATTTTATGTTCACAATTTTTTAAGCAAACTAACTTCCATTAAACATACCAAATACAAATTATATTAATCCTCTAAACAAGAAAACCACAAACACAATTATTATAATCATGAGGTCATATTTTTTGAACAAACAAAAGATTGCACTAGCTCAGCCGCATACCATCATACTAATGATTAGAGGTCATTAATTCGAATTTTCCAGCTTTGAAGTATTCATTACAAACTCTAAATCTGATCTGTGATTACAAACTCTGAATCTGTGATCTGTCTTCTCTGTTTAGGTGATGCTAAGAAATGTAGCTCTCCCAATGAAGTTCACAAAGTAAGGCATCAATTGGTGCAGAAAATGGACCTTTGGTTGTCAGAGTGCCAATCCACGCCCACCATTGGTAGGAATTATGTTGTTTAATCGGTTTCACTTCGTTATTTTCAATCAATTTAACTTAATCGAAACCATCAATTTCAATTGATTGAATTATCAGTTCGTGAGCTAGAATGTCATAAACTATTTCAAATTAATGTAGTAGGGTAGGGTCATGCTTGTCTCGTGAGAATGTCAAGGTGCATGTAAGCTAGCTCCAAATGAACTTTATATTGCAAATATTCTACTCATGAGTCATGTGTAGTCTTGTAATTGAACTTTGCTCCCTTCTTATAACGAAGCAAAGTACATTGTGTATGGAAACAAGCGTCATGGGAGTTTTGCTTCTTTTTTTTTTTGAAATCGGGAAATTGGAGTTTCACTCCACTATACTTAGGGTAATCACGCTCGTTTCTAGGTCACTAAGAGACATTGAAGGAATAGATATCTACAAGTTAATGTCATAGGTGAGTCTTGAACTTGAAGAACGCCTTCAAAGTCTAAGCCTTCAACCACCGCATCATCTCTCGAGAGTTTTGTTTTATTAGAAATATGAAAAACTCGTATAGATTATAGAAAGACTTCTTGTACCAAGGAACAAAATTTTGAACTTGCTGTTGTTTTCTGGTTTTCAGGTGATGAACTTTGGAATATTGAGAATCCATCTCCGCATGTCAACATTTTCCAATGAGGTAGAAAAAAAAAAACAAGCTCTTCTTCACAATGGGGTTTTTGTTTTAAGTTTTTCAAATTTCACAAATATTAGGTTGAAATTTATTAATTGTACAACTTTTCTAGAAGTGGATGTTTTAACTATTAAATTATGTTCATATTAGCTTCTCGGTAGTGTTTATACAATGCTAAATCCTTAGCACGTTCAAAGGTATTGCAAAATTTGAGGCAGTTTCAATTCCTAAACTTTTTTTTTTGAAGCCTTCAATTCCTAAACTTAATCAGATTAGAGGTTCAAATTTTCCGATTTGAATTAAATTTATAAAAATAAAAAACAAACAAACAAACACGCCAGTTAGATGAAGCCACCTAGTTAGTTTATATTATAATTCAATGGATTCCATGTTCTTATCTCTAGTATCACACAAGTTTTTCGATTATTGTTGATTTTTAAGATTGAATCTGTGACCTTGGAGTTGAATAGGATTAAAACCAATGAAATAAATAACATGTCACCAACTTTTTAGATAATTTCATAATTCCTAGATAATACAAGATGTTGCTAAAGTTTTACTTTTATTAACAGAATAAAACTTTTCTTCCATGTATGTTAGGTAAAAAACAAAAATCTGTTAGCATTTTTTCCTTTAGGATCTATTATCATGAATTACTACCTAAAATAAGCATAACAATGTAACTGATATATATTTTCAACTAAAAAATTATAGGTTTGAATTTTCCAACCTAAAATATTGTTGTATTAAAAAAAATATTCGAAGTAGAATTTGTCAAAATTGCCCGTAGTTCGAAAACAAGGTTTAATTTTTTGTGGATATGTCACATTTTCATCCATATTTCCATGTCCAAACATTGATGTGAGAGTTGAATTGATATTTTCATATAATAACAAGAAAAACCAACAAAATATAACGAAAATCTTAACAAAACGTCACTAACATGGACCGAAACCGAATATTAATATAAGAATTTTGAACTTTTTAAAATGGTGAAAATGCTTATTTGTTCATTTTAATGTTTGCTTATGATTTGTTTTTTTCTTGTAATATTTCATTCATAAAATAAATTTGTGGCACATATAAAATGTACCATTTCATTTTTTTTTTTGTAATGTTTCATTTACATAATTTTTTTGTAATAATTTATTTTGAAGGAGTTTTTCTCTTTTTACCTTTACTTTTAACTTGTACTCATTACTCCTCCAAAACCTTTCATTTTATTTTTCCTCTCTGGACTTCTTCTCTCTCACCTTCAAACCTTCCATTTTCTTTTCTTTTTCTTCCTTCCTTTCTTCTATTTTCTCTCTTACATTATCCTTCCATCAAGAAATTACATATTTGAATCCTCAAACCAAAAAATGTTGATATGCTATACAAAATAAAAGAAAATAAAAGAAAAAGATATAGCAACTCAGCGCCCTTGAATTTTTCAAAAAAACTGCACAATAAGGATTATTATTGCAACAAAAGATGAAATATATCTGACAGCAAACAGATTAAGCTAATCTACAGTTTCCATCTGAAATGGGGTTTACATGATTTTCAATTCAAAAACAAGGAACCCTTTCAATTTCAACAAGAATCAACTAAAGAGGCAAAGAACACAAGAAATAAGAAGCTCGGCCGCAGCAAAATCGAAATCTCACAACCTTTGCTTTGTTACTTCAAATATGCAGATGAAACCCAGAGTAAGGTATAGGTTATCAATGAACTGGTTACTTCAAACCCTCTCAGTCCTTTTATTACAGGGGGGATTACAGATACCATCAAAAAGGTTCCCAACAGCCATGACAATATAAAAGCTCCAGCCCTGTACCATTGAAAAAAAACTACATTAAATCAAACTCTAACTCTTTTATCTAATCAAATTGGGGACCTAAATGATCAATCTATGGTGACCACTTACTTAGAAATTAATTTTCTACGTATTTCTTGACAACCAAATGGTGTAGGGTCAAGCGTCCCATGAGAATAGTCCAAGTGCACGTAAGTTAATCCAGACACTCACAATTTTTTTTTTTAAGAAGTTCAGTTTGGGTTATACGCGCACTTCGACTATTCTCATAAATCTAGAGTGAGCTAGGTGGGTCATGGTCCCCAAAAGGCCAAAACTTTGTAAGTTATTATTTTTTAGAAGTTGACTTCATTGATACTACTTATTACGTACGAATAAGATAGTGTCATAGTGGCCCCCCTAAATTTTGGAATTTATTGATTTTTGAAGTAAAATAGTTCACAAATTACAATAATATGTTGGTCCCTCCAAATTTCCCCAAATAAAATTTTATGGATCTGACCCTCCTCATGAACAACCTACCCGTTTGATCTTACAATATTTGAATGTCAAGAAAATTTGTAGGTACGCAATCCATCTCGTCATAACCTTTTGGTTCTCCAAAACTCTATTAACCACTAGGCCAACCCAAGTTGCAAGTAACCAGCCACTCAACAAAAAAAAGATGGTTCACAGAGTTGAAAAAAAAAGAGAAAATTATAAAACGTACCCATAAAGGAATGCTCGGAGTTTGCTCTTCAATCGATCGTGTATGAAATAGAAGGTAGCTATGAGTGATACAGCAACCTGAAGGGTAGGACCTTCCTCAGTTGGAAAGAGAATGGTGAGAACTCCAAGAACCAAAAATGCAACTGCTGACTTGATTATGAACTTTGTAGATGGTGTTTGAAACCTGCTTCTTATAGCCTGCACGACCCGAGACTGATTGACTTCCCTGACCTTTTTCTTGAAGTCAATTTTCGGGTTCTTTCGGTCGTAAAATTTTTGCATGATAATTTTATCATGCGCTGCTTCAATGGCATCAACACTTTCTTTGTGCCCTGCGTAACTGTGAATGAGGAAGTTTCTGGCAGCTTGAATTTCATCTTCAGATGCTTCCTTACTTATGCCAAGCCGTTTGTATGGATCCCTTACATGAATTCGAGGGAATACAGCTGCGCTTGCAGAGAAAGTCAAGAAGAAAGCTCTCAGAGATGAGCTAAGCTAATTTTAGAAAAATGTCATGAAGGAAATTGTGTAATGAATAAATCTTATGAGTCAAATTGAAATGTGGAGCAAGTTTAGTACAGTTACAGCAAAAATTATCATCATTAGTATATGAGTGAGTAGATTTATTAAGCATTAGTAATTTAACACAAGACTATGTAGAAAATCCTATGTTTTTTTTAAACACGAATAAAGAGAAAGAAAAAAAAGAGGGCCATGGGGTGCAATTCATGGTGATCAAATAGAATCTTAGGATGCTTAAGGTGATGGGTTAAATGCATGGTGGTCACCTACCTAGGAATTAACTTTCTACGAGTTTCCTTGACATCCAAATGTTGTAGGGTCAGGTGGTATGTCCCGTGAATCCGTGATATCAGTCGAGGTGCGCGCAAGCTGGCCCAGACAGTCACGGATATAAAAAAAAGAGCAAAAAATGAAAAGTACAATCAAGGTTTTGGCCCTGAATTTTCACCTTTTAAAAGTATTAATCCTAGGTTTCAAATCTGAAAAGTTAACCGGAATATATTAGGGGCATGAGTGCAATTAGTTAGAAGAGAGTTAGTTCCTTTTTTTTAGTACAAGTTAGAGGGACCACAAACCCTATACAGAAGGCACTACTACTCTCAAATAAATGAGAGCCAAATACCGATTCTTGGGATCGAACCTGTGACCGTGGTGTACCACCAAACAATTAAAGGGGGGTTAATTACATATCATGGAGTGGCTCAATTGGTCTAAGAGGGTCTTGGGGTGCATAAGATGATGGGTTCAATCCATAGTGGCCACCTACCTAGGAATTAATTTCCTATGAATTTCCTTGGCATCCAAATGTTATAGGGTCAGGCAGTATGTCCCGTGACATTAGTCGAGGTGCACGAAAGCTAGCCGGGGCAATCACGGATATCAAAAAAAAAGATTAATTACATATTATGGTTACTTGTAATTTCCCCTTCCAAGCCACATAGCTTATTATCTACTACCATTTCAACAAGGGAATAAGAACGTTACCGGCAGAATCATTTGCAAAATCTCCAGAGGAAGCATCAAATGCGCACTTAGTAGTGTGTCGAATCTGGAGAGGTTTGCATCCAAAACCAGGACCATTACAGTAACTTCTGCATTAAACAAGGTAAATGAATGATGAATTGGAAATACCACATCAGAACAATAATGTGTTTTAATGAGCAGAACCTTTTGAGATAATAATGCAAATCAATATTTTGTTTAAAGTTGCCATTGGAAAAAGATGAAACCAGCTCACGTTGAATCCTGGTACCAGGTCTCAGAAGACAACATTTTGAGGGTTTTCCACCCAATCCCGACAAAATCATCATATAAAATCTATGTCCTTACTCCTTATGCTGCACAGTATCACTAATATGTTTATATTCTCCGAGTCACAGAATCAGCAGCTGTTTTTTAAAAAATAAAATCACTCTATTAGATATACTTTAAATCGAGTAAAATAAAATATAAATTTATCACTCTACAAGAATCTGAACATCAGCCATAAATTAGAATAAGCACAGTTCAGGCAACAATGAACAAGATGAAGAGAAAATCGGTATACTATATAATATATGTTATTTTCAATTATTTAGCCATGGAGAAACGAGGTTCTTAAAGTTTGTCATGAAGCTTCAAGGGTATTCAACTGTTGAAGAGTGGTAAATATGTCATATTTTCCATGAGAAAAGTATAAAAGAACATTAAAAAAAAAAAGGGTCACTCATGAGTCATATGTTTGGTGTATTTGAATGTGTGTTTTCTCCCCCTTCTTCAAAATGATAGGCTGAGATTAATTTATAGAAAAATCACCCAATTCTGAATATGTCCAATCTTCAGTAATTTGTCCTCTAACTCAAAAAAAATCACCAAAACTGTTTGAACTAAACAAAGTAATCGAATATTTGTGTAGAAAATGCATTCCACTTTGAGGGTCCAACATATGAAGCTTAAAATCGAAGAAGAAATAAAATGGAAATGGCAGAAAGCGTTATCTGAATTGATAGAATTGTAATAATAGTTCGTTCCACTAACCTCAACAAGAAACAAACACATAGAATTGAAATCAAAACTCGAAACTGAAAAAGAAAAAGAAAAAGAAAGAACCGATGATGGATAGGGAAGACGCTGACCTCTACAGCTTTCCAACTGCGCTACTCAATCACTAAACCCTGCTTTCTCTAAAATACAATCACAACACAATTATTCAATTTTTTTAACCCAAAAAAAAAAAATATACTATTTAATTTTTTTTTTTTTATGTCCGTTGCACAAGCGTGCACCTCGACTAATGTCACGGCATACTGCCTGACCTTACAATATTTGGTTGCCAAGAAAATTCGTAGGTATTAATTTGAAATTAATTTCTAAATAGTTGGTCATTATAGGATTTAAATTCATCACCTTATGCACCATAAAACCTTCTATGACCAATTTGGCTAAAACATGATATGATGGTTAAATAATATATTTTTTAGAACAAAAAATGACAGAAAATACTCATGTTTATAACAATTAAATCATTAACTTTTAATTTGATCAATTACATTTATC
This sequence comes from Sicyos baderoa, assembly GCA_037832685.1. Taxonomy (NCBI): domain Eukaryota; kingdom Viridiplantae; phylum Streptophyta; class Magnoliopsida; order Cucurbitales; family Cucurbitaceae; genus Sicyos; species Sicyos baderoa. The sequence continues at coordinate 9,530,159 of JBBMEF010000023.1, forward strand.
AACATTCATAAATGTTGCAATTAAACCTCTATATTTAATTTAAGTAAATATAAAAGGTTAAAACTGTCAGAAAAAAAAAAAAAGAAAAAAAGTTGTCACTTCTTTCTCTACCATTTTTCTCTCTTTTTCCATCTTCATTTTTTAATCTTATCCCACTCAAATTAATTTGGATAAATGTTAACCCAATACATTTAATAAATCCTCATAGGGTTGCTCAAATGATGAAAGAAAATTTTGAAGTGGATAAGATTTGGGAGGACGTATGTGTCAAACCCACAAATTTTATTTTGGTTTTTTTGAATATCAAACTCACAAATTTAGTGGTTAATAGTTCATAAGTTTTTTCAAAAAGATATTGTATAAGTTGGACAAAAATAAAGGTGAATAATTTATTAGATATATATTTTTTCAAAAAATGAATTTATTGATATGAATTGAAAAAATTACTTTTTTAGTCCAAGTATTGGTGTGTTTTTTAATTTATTTTTGTATTTTTTTAAAAATAAAATAAAATTTTGATAGATATGTTGGAATTTAAATTGAAGTGACCAAATTGAAACTAGATTGGGAGTACAAATTTGAAAGTTGATGGTTTAATTAGACCAAACCCATGGTTTGAATGGCTAAAATTAAATCAAGACAAAATCGGAGCTTTCACCGATCGGAAGCCATCACCGAGAGTAAACCGCCATGGGAGCTTCAGAATCCTCCCTCTCAAGCTCTCAATCAACGGTATTGCTTAGTTCTGGCCCATAATCTCTTCATTATTCACTTATTTTCCTTCTTAATTTGTTTTGTTACGCCTGAATTAGAGGCCCGCTGATGTAATCTCCACCGTGTCGGAGCGATCGGAAGCTGTTGATCCCATCTTAGAGAGGCTCAAGTCCCTTAAAATCGTAAGTTTGATTTTGATATCTCTTCAAATTAGGTATTCTTTACACCTTGTTTCTTCGAATTTGTCGAAATCGGATCTCGATTTGGTTTGTTTCTTGTTGTAGACAACGCCCATACTGCAGTCACCTCCTGCGGAAAGTAGCCTGACGGATATCTTAGTGAGGAGACCGTCATCTTCTTCAAATGCTGGTACGGTTCTTAGGATTGAACTTGTTGTTTGTTTTGTTTACTTCTTGGGTTATAATTGGATCTGTTGGGTAATTATTACTGTATGAGTGGTTAGAATTTTCAAACTATGCTTATTGCTTTCCTAGTGAGGGGCTAACATGTTTGCGGTGGTCGAAGGCTTGGGCTTTCAAAGTGTGCTTAGGTTCTCAGAATCACCTATGACATTAATTTGTACACATAAGGTGTGCTCTTCTCAAGATCTCAGATTCTAAGACTCACTTATAACATTGATTTGTAGACATGTCCCGTATCTCCATTCCTTCGTTGTCTTTCGGTGACGTGGTCACCCCAAGTATAGTGGAGCGAAGCTCCAATTCCCGGTTTCCAAAAAAACAAAAGTGGGGCATAACATCAAAAAATGACTCATTGGGGAGGTATAGGAGAAACCCTGCACTTCCGGCTTTAATATCTGCCCATGGCTAAAGAGTAAATGCCAATGGTGCTATGCTATGAATAATGGTTATTTCTGAGCGAATTAGAATAGTAAGCACACACTGCTTATTATAAAGTTGTGAGCATCTCTATCACTCTCCGTGTAGGAAACCATTGAGGATTTGCTAGTCTTCTATCTATTCCCTAATATAATGATCACTTATGAAGCGTGGACACTTCAATTTAGGCGACATGTCCATGTCCACACTTGTTCACATAACAGAGATATGTTTTTCTATAATCAACAATTATTGGCGGTGGAAGATTTGAACCCATGACTTTTTGGTTCATGGGCACACACTAATGTCATCAACTATTGCTCTTGTTGGCTAACATTATAGACATATGTGTAAGATACTAATTTAACAAAATAGCACACAACGAGGGGTTTTAGTGGTGTGGAGTCGGTATTTTGGACCTGATTTTGGAGAGACTGAGGGGTTGTTGGGAGATGATTAGAGAGTCTTTTGTTCCTCCTGGCTCCTCCCTTTCGCGAGGAGTGTGAGTTTTTTCTGAAAGCGAGGTTTTCTTTAGTAGGGTGGGGAGATCTTTGGAAGATATTTTGGCCCTTGTTAGATTCTACGTTTATCTTTGCACCTCAATAATCAATTACTAGGTTTTTTTTGTTATTACTCTCTAGGAATTATTTTACTAGATTGGAGACCCTTCTTGTTAGTGGTCTCCTTCGTTAGAGCTGTTTTTTTTTGTAGCTTTAGATGAACATATGAACTAAAAGCATTTGGTACATTAGTTCATTTTCTAGGTTTGGGTCGGTAAATTAATTTGGAAAGGAAGAGTGCATCACTTCCTTCTGTCATTTTTAACTGGCTGTATGATATAAATCATGCAGCCATTTTTTTTTTTGTTTCTTCTCCAAAAAAACAAAAAAATAAATCATGCAGCCATAATCCAAGTTGTGAAAACCTTCATTATGTTATTTTATCAAGGTATGAGCCTACAATCATTTGGTAACTCCTTAGTTTAGGTAAACGAAGATGTCATTTTGCTAACCTAGGCTTTTTTTCAGTTTTATGACGGCGTTGTAGTTGGATATTGAGATTATTGAGAATTTGAGATTACTGAGACTATTGTTTACTTGATTTATTTATTATATTGTAATATTTTCTTGTGTCAGAAATATTTTTCCAAAAGATGCCTCACCGTTCTTTTCTTTTTTTAATGCAATGTAGTTAACGTGAATCCCCAAGTGCTTTTGGAGCTCTTTACAATGTACCGCAACTGGCAGGATGACAAGGTCCAAACGATAAACAAAAATCAGGTTTGCTCTTTTAGTAATTTTCTTTTTCGTATGGTAAATGCAAATGCTTGTGAGTTATAGAATCATTCGGTTCCTTTTATTCCTTCAGCAAGTTATTGCTTTGAAACTCATTATATCAATAGGTTTTTTTTTTCTGGTTCATGGAGTCGCAAAATTATATCGTATTCCAGCTTTTTTTGTTTGTTTGTATCACTTCTATAATGCAGATACACCAAAGGCAAATAAAAATTATAGGACTACTGCTTAACCATGTTCAAATGATAACACTCTATTTTATGTTTTTCCCGCTTTAGACTTCATTTGATAGTGTTCGAAATGGGCAATGTTTGCCATATTCAATGCACTTTTCTTTTGATAACGATACGCTTCAATGCTGGAAACAGTGTAAAGCTCATAAATCTTTCAGTATCATTGTCAACTTAAGCTCAAGGGGTTATCTCTTACCTTGGCCAAAACGAAAAAGAAAGTGGGTTTCGATGGTTGCTATGATTTCTATTGTTATTTTCGAATTTGTCAACTTTTTATGGTAAATATGTTGGGACCCTGGGGGCTTACATGCCAGTGGGGATGGTTGCAGGTATTTATTTCTCTTAAGGGGGAACTTTCTGGGGTTCTTACACAGCTTCATTCCAGTCACATCTTGGCTTCCATTTTCACATTCCTAGATGAAAGATTCCGTTTACCATTTACAATTTCTTTAAAGAAAAAGAATAAATCTAAAATCTGAATGCCTACTTTTTTACTTGGACTAGGTTGAGCATTAATGAGAACCGACTTTGTTATATTTAAACTAGTGTGATTCCATTTACAACCTTTTGTATAACCATCATGGAGTGGTTCAATTGGTCAAAGAGGATCTTGAGATGCTAAGGTGATGGGTTCAATCCATGGTGATCACCTACCTAGTTATTAATTTTCTACGGGTTTCTTTGGCATCCAAATGTTGTAGGATCAAGTGGTATGTCCCGTGACATTAGTCGACGTGCACGAAAGTTGGCTCGGACAGTCACGAATATAAAAAAAAAAAAAAAATTACAACCTTTTGACCTTTTCTTAAAAAAATTTACTTATGTATATTAGTGAGTGCATGTACGAGCTTACGGACTATTCTCACGAGACAACCTATTAGATCCTCAAGGAAATTCGTAGGAAATTATTTTTTAGATAGGTGACCACTAAAAATTAATCCGTAACCCTTTCCTATCAAAAAAAGAAAACCCGCAACCCTTTTCTTCTCCGAGGCCCTCTTACTGCTAGGCTAATCTACAATGATTATGGTTCTACAATTTATTAGAAGGCCATATTATACTTAACTAGTATTTATCACACTTGGAATGTTCTTGCAAGGATTATTGTACATGGGACTTAATTTGGTGGTAATTATTGTAGGAAGATATTGAAAACAAGATAGAAGTCACTGATGCTTTGGCTGTTAAACTTCTTCAACGCTTAAATTTTTCTGCTTCTGCAGTAAAGACAGCATCCCAACATCTATCCGAAGGTACCGATGCATTTTGTTTTTTTTTTTCTTTATTTTTTGTCGCAATAGATCGGTACGTAAATGCTAGTGTTTTATGAAGTAAATGTACTAATGTCTGATATGTGCAATGCAGTTCACGCACTGGAAGTTGAAATTGGTGAGCTCAAGGGAAGATTGACAGAGGTAATTAGCAATTGTGATGCATTATGCAGAAGAATTGCTTCAGAGGGACCAGAGTCTCTTCGGTCATCTATCAAGCCATTTGTTGTCACCGACACCGGCTCGGGGTCATTCCGTAACTCATCATCTCAACAAGTTGATTTGGATACAAGCCCTCATCCCCAACAACCCAAATTAGATTGATTCATTACTGTATATCATTTTGCATTTCAAGAAAACAAAGCATTCCATAGCAAAGATGGTAAATATGCCCATTTTTTATACATTGAATCATTTGTGTATATATATTGACTTCATTCTTCAGTAATCTAGGGTAAAAACATCATATTAAAACACAAAAAAACCCAGAGAAATGGAGCTTGTCAAATTGTCTGTTTACAGCCACTCTTTTTTGCGACTGAACTCTTCTCGAGACCGATTGACTGATGGGAGCCTCATTTCCTCAACACTGGCCATTTCACGTAAACAATGCTCTTTTTCTCTTAGGCTTCACCGATCTGCTTGCCTCCCGTGTATCATCATGATTTTCTTCTTCAATCCGCGACTTTTTGGTGTCGTTTTGTCATTTTGTTCAACTTTGCTTACATTCTGTCGTTGTCGAAATCTACAACACACCAATTCTTCAAGCGCTGCTCTTCTCACTCCGTATTACCGCCTATATCGACAACAAGCCTATGTTGGCGTCTTCTGTCCTCGAAACATTGGTGGTCTTGATCTACTTTAGCTTCTTGGTGCACTAGAAGTAAGATTTATTCCCATGGGAGAACACAAGACATAACAGTTTTAAGAATTGTGGAGTCGAACAGTTAGGCCAACTTTCAGTTTTTTCTTATATGTGTGGAGTGGTTTTCTCCCGATTGAAGAGTGTTATAAAACTTTTAATAGAGAACTAGACGTGATTATTATTGGCTGAGTCAGTATAAATTTGGTTCTTGTTGCTTTTAAGTTTAAATTGATTTATCTTTTACTTTTAAGCTTATCGTTTGACTATTGCCCCAGGCCCCCAATACCTACATAGCATATTATGTCCTCTCGGGTATTAGGAAGTATGCTTTTTTTTGTTTTGTTTTGATATCCGTAACTGTCCGAGTCAGCTTTCGCACACCTCGAATAATGTTACGGGACATACTGACTGACCCTAAAACATTTGGATGTCAATGAAATTCGTAGGAAATTAATTCTTAGGTAGGTGACCACCATAGATTGAACCCATCAACTTATGCACCTCATGAAGTTTGTATGTTTTGCTCTTCCTCCTCGACCCTTCCATCCCTGAAGGAGTTCTCCACCGACGAAGCCTTCTTCATTTGCACGTTAAGACCCCATCTTCCAGAGCCTGAACCCATCCATGTGACCCATTTCAATCAATCACATTCATAAAAGATCCCATTGTCGGTACTTCAATATCCTCTACTTCACCTGAATTTCAAAGCTTCCAATGTCGGTTTCAGTTATGTTATACAACAATCTCCAAAATCCCATTTTGAAAAGAAAAGAATGAAATGCAACCAAGAGAATGAAGTGTATTCATTACCAATATTTTTGTTATACAAATGATGAGTTTGAGAACAAATGCATAAACACAAACACAAAATTAAAACAGACTATGAATTCTTCAAATCAAACTATATTTTCTCTATTCAACAAAGATTAGCATTATAAAAAAAAAAAAAACACATTGAGCTGATCAGATCAAGGTTGCTGTTGAGCATCCATGTAACCAGCATCCACCAAAACCTTCTCTCGCTTAGCCGTTTCGACATCTTCATCCACCATCATCTTCACCAGCTTCTCGAATCCGACCTTCGGTTTCCATCCCAACACCTTCCTCGCCTTGCTCGCATCGCCTTTCAGATTATCGACCTCGGTCGGCCGGAAGTATCGCTTGTCAATCACCACGTGATCCTTCCAATTCAATCCAACGTACCCAAATGCCACACCCAAGAACTCCTCCACCGTGTGCGAATCCTCCGTCGCAACGACATAGTCGTCGGGTTTCTCTTGCTGCAGCATCATCCACATTGCTTCCACATAGTCCCCTGCAAATCCCCAATCTCTCGAAGCCTGCAGATTCCCCAAGAACAACTTGCTCTGTAGGCCGATCTTGATCCGCCCTACAGCTCTTGTGATCTTCCTCGTAACGAAATTCTCTCCCCTTCGCGGCGATTCGTGGTTGAATAGTATTCCATTACAAGCGAAGATCCCGTAGGCCTCGCGGTAATTCACTGTGTACCAATGCGCAGCGCATTTCGCTGCAGCGTAAGGGGATCGAGGATGAAACGGCGTCGTCTCCGATTGTGGCGGCGGCGTGGACCCGAACATTTCAGACGATCCTGCTTGGTAGTACCTGTTAGAATAAATATCATTACGACATTCTCTATTATTCGTCAGATTCAACACATTTAACATTTGATATTGTTACATATTATAGGATTTATTAAGATAATGCTAAGGAATAAGACAAAAAGTTAATAGAAAACCATACTATTTAATCATTTTCAAAATTTTAATGTTATCAGAGCTAGTCATGACTTCTATAAACTAATCATTACCGAATGTGAGTCCGGCCAGTGGCGGCGATGTGAGATCGAACGGCCTCGAGCAAACGGAGGGCGCCGGTGGCGACGACGTCGGCGGTGTAATCAGGAATTTCAAAAGAAACAGCGACGTGCGATTGAGCGGCGAGGTTGTAGACCTCGTCGGGGAGGATGATGTCGAGCCAGCGACGAAGAGAGGAGGCGTCGGTGAGGTCGGCGTATTGAAGCTTCATTTTGGCCTTGTCAGCGTTGTGAGGATCGATGTAGATGTGGTCGATCCTCTGCGTGTTGAAGTTGGAAGATCGCCGGATCAATCCGTGGACTTCGTAGCCCTTCTCGATAAGGAACTCCGTCAGATACGAGCCGTCCTGGCCGGTAATGCCGGTGATCAAGGCCGTTTTTCGTTTTTCCTCCGGTGCGGCGGCTCCGCCGTTGGTGACGGCGACGGATCTGGTTCCGTCGGCGATGGATGCCATTTGGAATTAGCTCAGATTGATCAGTCGGATCTGAGAGATATCAGAATTGAGAGTGAAAATAACAGAGAAATGGGGAAGCTCTAATCTAATAGCCGCGTTGAAGAAGGGTATGGCAGTAATTTCGTTTATTATATATATATATATTAATAAATAGTTTATGTACCACCTAATGATATCATAAGTAGAGTGTATTTCTCATTTCAAATTTATGCATTACTCTTATTGGAGTTTTTTTTAGTTCAAATATAATATTTATCGATCGTGATTTGAATCTATGATTTTTAAGTTGAAAATTCATAGAGTCTAGTGTAATAAGGAATTATTGAAGACCATGACCCTTTTACATTTTTTTGAAATTAGTTAATTTTTGTATATAAAAATAAACATCACGTATATTTTAATACTATTTATTACATGTAAATAAGATGGTGGGCTCACCAAAATTTGAAATTTGTTTCTATTTTACATATTAAACTAGATCTCATATGTTGGTTTCTCAAAATCTTAAAATTTGTGAATTTTTATGTATTAAGTAAAATTTCAAAATAATTCATATCAATTATTGTGAGATTCAATTTGCCCATTTAAAACTTTGTGTGAATTGATTTTTTTTTTATTTTTTTTATGTTGCTTTAATTTTAGTTTACTTGTGTTTACATTTGATGATAGATCCAATACATACGGGTGTTGCAGAGTGGGAAGCTTTTAAGGAGGTTTACGTGTGGAGATAAAGATGGCGAAGACAGAAGGGATTAACTAAAATATACCATTCAAATTCTAGTTTGATTAAGTTAAAATATATTGGATGAGTTGCCAAGTTGACTAAAACAAAAATATAAATTTGATTCAAAAAATAATAATTTAACATGACTCAAACCATATACAACTCCAAGTATAAAGTAAAAGACTTCTCTTCTTTATTTATATATATACATATACGCGGGTACAGTACTTTAACTATTTTCATAAAACAACCAATTTAACTCTTTAAGTTCATTCTCACTGCTAGGTCAATCCATTAACCCGTGTGCAACAATTTTTTTGAAGTTCCATCAATTTAGACCTAATGAATGTTATATCAAACTTAAAACCCGAAAAACCCGAACCAATCCAACCCAATTTGACGGGTTGGGTTGAATACATAAATGAATTGGATTGAGTTTAAAATATGAAATTTTTATGGGTTGGGCTGAGTCAAGGGTTGACCTAAAATCAACCCAACCTAACCCGAATTTATCAATTAGTTTAAAAAATATATGTTTTTATCAATATAATAATTATTATGTTATTTAATTATTTATATTATATTATATTTATTTTATTATTATGGTTAGACTTTTCATTTTTTAGGATTTAGATAAACTTGAATTTCGCATTTGCAATAACAATATACTTATGTTAATGTTTGTCTTAAGTTTATAAGAATCGAAAAAATGGCGTTAGTTGCAAACTATGAACCTGATAACCCAACTCAACCCAACCTGAAAATAAAGGGTTAGGTTGGATTGGGTTGTGTCTTTAATTGGGTTGGATTGGAGAATTGACCAACCCAAATTTTCTGAGTTGGGTTGAAAATCACATCAACCCAACCCATGTTCACCCCTAATTCATACTATTCAAAACAAACAAATTTTTACTTTTCTTTCTTCAAAGAAGAAAGGAAAGCCCCACGTCCTTTTAAAGTAACCAAAAATAGATTGCTGGAGAATATGGCTGAAACCCAATAAAAGAACAAACAGCTTCTTCTAACTATGCATCTATTGTAAATTTCTACTTTACACTTCTCTACTTCCCAATAGTAGAGGTCTTTTGTAATTGGCTTTTAGGATTTTCGAATGTAATTTCAATCATCAATCAAATTGTTTCTTATCCACAAAAGATAGAGAAACCCTGAAAACAGAAACTTTCACAGAAATCCCCCTTTCCTACCCAATAATAAGCCAAAAAGGTTGACAATTCAAACCATAAACCACTTGAATGTTAACTAATATTGTCAAGTTTACCTAGACAAAAATTCAATGGCATAAACCCATCAAACTTCAAAAAGAAATCTTAGGTCACTCAAACAAAGTAGCTACAATAGCCAAATCACAACATTAATCAAGGTAGTAGTTATAGCAAGAAATTCGTGTTGCATGAAGCAGAACCAAGTCTTACTCGAACATCTTCGATTTGGCCCGAATGGCCAAATGGATTAAATGAGAAGTTAAGCAATCCGCTTGATGATGTGAACTCCACTGTCAGTATCCACAATGTCGCTTACCTCTCCGACCTTGAGGGCAAATGTTGCTTCTTCAAAAGGCTTCTGCATCTGGCCACGCCCAAAAGGACCTGTAATAACATAATTGTGTTCCTCATTTAGGCGCATTGTATATTATGCTAATCCATACAAAAACAATTCCTAGAACAAAATATCAGCTTGCTAACAAACTAAGCATCATAACCCATCCTCATGATCCTACCCGCTATTCAACTACCAAACACAATTCCTCTTTGATTCTAACCATCCTGAGTTGACCTAGGGGGTTAAAATAAAGGTCTTGAGAATCAAAAGTGCTTAGAGGAAATGAGTTCAATCCATGGTATCCATTTGTTTAGGAGCAAATTTTCTACGAGTTTGTTTGACAACCAAATATTGTAGAAAAAAAAAAAAAAAACACTCTGAGACTCAATCAATTGGGCTAGCAAGAAGAGCACATAACTACAAATATCTAGCAGACACAACCACAACCGGTAATGGAGCAGAAAAAGGAGGGCTGGTTCATTTTAGATTAGAAAAGTTGTATAGAAAGTTAAGATTTAAAACTTTTCTTCCCAATTAGATCTACTAAATTTTAAGAAATGAAAATTTTGTTTTTTTATGTATAGAAGTAAGAAGAGAACTGTTTGTCTTTCCCTATCACCTCCACTTAAACTAACTTGAAATATACAGTTCAGAGGGGAAAAGAGAACTGCAATCCTAAATAGAACAAAATACCAATTTTACCAAAAAGGGTTCCTGTTGAAATTATGTTGTTTTTATTCTTTGGACGGGTCGGGGAGACTGAGGAGATTAACTAAACTTATTTATACTTCTCCAACCCTCTTGATTTCCAAAGCTTTCATTTAAGTTCATAGAATTATTAAATCTGCAAAAACTTACTTACACCAGCAGGTAGAAAATTTCTTGATAGAGGCACTTTCCAAGTGTTGATGTTCTTTTAGATTTTGCCAATATAAGAGAAAGCAGAAAAGCTCTAAATGGATATTTCAATTGAATGGAGAGACTCATTGACATCACATAAAGGAAACATATTTAGACAAAACCAAGTGCTGATTGAGTAATCCTTTCATAGGTTTTCAAGAAAAATGGTTGACATCGACATAACTAGTTATATTCATCATGGTATCACACAACTTCGTCGCAGATTCAAAAAAGTAAGAAGATGACCAAATCTCAAGTCTTGTGTTTTTTTGGAAATGAAACGTTCCATTGAAAATATGAAATATGGGAAAATCCCAATGGCTCATGACCTTACAAAAAGGTTTTTCCAATTGGAGATAAAATAAGAAAGACTATGAGAAAATAATGAAGGTTTTGCCTTGCACCAAAAATACACGGTAGAAAGAATTAGTTCTAAAAGGTATTGTGGAGTCCGGGAAATGTCATTGAAGATTCTATTGTTCCTTTCTCTCCAACGCAACCATAATCTCAAATCTTGCGTTAATCGTTTGAGCATTAACAATGGAGGATCATGATAGTTTTTTTTCTTCATAAAGTAAAAATTCAACTTAGAAACTGAAATATAACAAAACTTCTCAATCATAGACACGGAATTTCAACAAATTACGTCTGGCATCCAAAAGCGGCAGTATATAATCGTAACCAATGATATTTACAATTTCAATTTTCAATCCAAGCCAAGATGAATTCCAAATCTAATATGAAGCAACTACGTATATTCAATATGCACGCATCTCCATTTGAATCCATACAGATTTCCTGCCAGTAATTTCTTTTTTTAGAAATGAAAAATTGGAGCTTCGCTCCACTTCCACTACACCCCGTGTAACTACACATGTCGCTAGGTCAGGCACCGGGAGACAATGGAGACACGGGAGGTGTCTACGTATTAATGTCAAAGGTGAGTCTCTAATTGAAACTAAAATTCATTCATCGAATTGAAACTAAAATTCATAGACTTGAAACTAAAATTCATCAAAACGAAACTCAAATTCATCAAATCGAAGCTAAAAATCATCGAATTGAAACCTAAATCTAAAATCTCCAACTAGCAATTCCGAAATCCAAACACTAAGATTTTTCAAGGTTAATTTCTAGGGCTCCAGGCTCATACATGACAAAGAGAATCCTATCTAATTCCAGACTAAAATACTACACCAAGCAGACAAGAAATAGCAAACAAAACGAAACAACTACCCTACAACCGATCTGAAAACCAAGATAAAAAAAAGAGGCAAAATAAATGGGATCAGTAAGCAAACCTAGATCGCCGCCGCGCTTGGCAGAGCTGCAGTCAGAGATGCGAGAGGCAACGTCCTCAAATCTGGAGTTGCCGGAAACGATATCGTCTCGAATGGCGGTAAGCTGAGAAACGGCACTGTCGCGAGTGGTGTTCTTGATGATTCGGCCTTCCGGATCCTTCCACGACGCCGGCCGTCGCGAACCTTGGTGCTTTATGAGAATGTGCGATGCCCTAACTTGACCACCGGCCGCCGAAGAGGACATCTTGTTCTTCTTGCTGCTGCTGCTGCTGCTACGCTTTTCCTTCGCAGTTCGATCGGCAGAGGAGATCGAAGTCGCCGATTTCTTCCGCTTTCGATCGGAATCTATCTTGGCTGCCGGTGGTGGATAACGGTGGCGCCGCCCTCGCTTTTTCTCTTACTTAATTGGGGAGACAATGGTAATGGTGGCACGAGCAAGTGGAAGATTTATTTATGTATAGGGGAAATTAATTTTTAGCATAAACTACTCTAGCTTCAATTTAGTAGGATATTTTAAAATTCAACGTTTTTAACTATCCTACAACCATTTGTTGGTGACACGATGGTGACACGATTGATTATCTGGTTTCGTGTTAATTTATTTTCGCTCCACGTTCACGGATTAGATCCTTGAAATTAGTATTTGTAATCTTATTCTCTCAATTTATATTCAAAAACTAAAAACTATGAATACTTTAATAACTATTTTTATTTTTATTTTAACTAAAAACAAAAACAACAAATCAAATAGTTTCATTATTTGGTGGTAGTCTAGTTAAACACCCACGATCAAAAGGTTTGATCTCAAAAATTGATATTTGACTCTCATTTATATTTAAAAACACTAAAACCTCTAGTAAGATTTGTAGTTTTCCTCTCTCCATTTCTACTAAAATAAATAGTACGAAGTATGATTTTTTTTTTTTTAATTACAATAATTAAAATTGGAAAATTCAAATCTAAGATCATTTAGTCATTAAGTGTACATTGATGTTAATGATACCATATTTGCTACACTTAGAAAACTATGCAACATTTCTGTAAAAGTAAGGCTTTATTTGACCAAGCCTCTCCCAATTTGATTTCTTTTGTGCTTCTCAACCACAACATTGATTTGAATTTGTGAGTAAATTAAACAAACTTGACAAAGAATATGAAAACAATATACAATCCTTTTTGCATTTTATTAGAATTTTGTCACAGAGAAATTAAAGGCTAGCATGGTGGAAGATCCTTTGGAGGTGGAAGAATGGTCTGGTCCTTTCCTGGTCCATCTTCAACCACAAATGCTGTTTTTAGACCCCACCCTGTATGAACCTCAAGATGGCAATGCATGAACCACACTCCTGAATGTTCATCACAAAACAACATATATGAGCTCAATATATTGAACTCTAACTCATGCTTCAACTTTGTTCTTTTTTTAAGTTAGGCTAAATTATCAAAAATACCCCTCAACTACGGATTAGTGTAAAAAATCTCTATAAAAAATACTCGTCAACTTTTAAAAAAATAACCTTGCCGTTAAATTTGGATGAGATCCATAAAGTTTTGTTTCAAAGTTACGAGACAATTTTAAAAAGTTTAAAAAATAAATCCAAACTTAAAAAAAAAACATATCAAAAATACTTTTGTCATGCAGTATTTTAAGTAACTAAGAGGTGATGAGTTCAATCCAAATGACTACCTACTTAAGAATTAATTTCTTATGATTTTCTTTGACATTTATAAAGTCAGACAGTGTGTATACCATAAGATATAAAGTTGATTCAGACACTCACTTATATGAAAAATAAAATCTTTGTCAAATTTAACGGTAATGATATATTTTTTTAACGTTTTCTTAAAATTTTGGTATATTTTCAGTACTCTTCAAAGTTCATGGCTATTTTTGACACAAACCTCAGATTTCATGCATATTTCTTTTTATATAATTTAGCCTTTAAAGTCAATATGCACCTGGGTTATCAGCTCTAAATCTGATGGCAGTCCATCCACCAGTGGGAACTCCAACCGTGTTTCTCTCGATCGGATCGACCAAGTTGAACTTAGCCGGATCATTTACCGGATCGAAGTTTCCGACTCCTGTTCCCACGATGAAAAAGTTGTAACCATGGAGGTGAAATGGATGAGACTCAACAGTAAGAAGATTAGTGTCCTGAAGCACCAACTGAACAGTAGAATTGAATGCAATCTTGTTAAGCCTAGTGCCAACAGCAGTTCTCAAGTTAGCAGTCAAAGGTGCACCAGTATAGTTGAAAGGAGTCAAAGGTCTATCAGGGAAATCAGTTCTAAAGACACCACTAATATTAAAGTAATGAGCTTGAAGAAGCCCAACATGGGGCATAACAAATGAGATATTGTTCAATGAACCAACAAAATGGGTGCCATTAAGGCAAGTGGGGCAAGCATTTTGGCCCAAACCAATTGTGTAGAAAAGGTTTCTATCAACTTTGAGTGGAACATTGGCAGGGTATTTAGGGGAATTTAGGCTTTTGAGCTTGTTGTTGTAGTTCAAAGCAAAGGATGAGTCATTTGAGGCTGGTAATTGGGGGAGGATTGGGAGGATTGTGTTGGGGATTCCTTTGTATTGGAGAATGCCAGTTGCTGTTTTGTTGTCAACTGGAATTGGAACATCCATGAATGATCTTGAAGCCATGAAGTATCTGTTTGGGGATTGGTTTGTTTGTATCAACACATTTGTGGTTTGTCCTGGTGCTATTAGGATTGCTTGTGTTGTGAATGGTTTTGTGTAAATTGCATCAACTTCTATGACTGTCATGGTGTGGTTGGCTATGGCAAAGAAGAGCTCGTCGTTGAGTGCCGCGTTGATTATTCGTAGGAGATATGTCTTTCCGGCTTCAACTTGCATTGCAAATGTATCTGAAATTGGATCACAAACGAAAACATAATCGTCAGCGTAAACGAGTAGAGTTGCGGTGACATCTTGTATAATTAAGTAATCAAGAGGTTATGAGTTTAAATCTCCCACCCCAATTGTTGTTGAATTACAAAAAAGGAAAACAAAATCATGACTATTACTTTTTTCACTTGGGGGTTGTTTGGATAGAGGTGTTTGGAGGGGTTGAACAGCGGTTGACCCAATCTCACGTTAAGCAGCCCCAAAAAAACCTCTATAGACCCTCCAAAAAGCCCCTATATATCACTTCTTCTACCTCTATAGACCCTCCAAAAAGCCCCTATATATCACTTCTTCTTCAACTCCTCCCAACTTTTCATATCAAACAAGCTTTTCCTGCCACAACCACTCCAAATCCCTCACACCAAACCAGCGTTTCCTGCCACAACTACTCATGACTCCTCATACCAAACAAGGTTTATCTTCTCCAAACCCCTCTAAATCACTTCCCATTTTTTTAACCATACGGCTCAATAACCATTATCGTACGGTCCACTCAACCTTTCCCGCTTATAATTACTCGTCGTCATCAAAATACAGAGAATGATAATTCATGTTATCATTACCTACACGTGTTAGAAATTATAATCCACCAACAATCATAACCAACTCATCGCCTCGAACGCGCTTTAAACTTGTTCTCTAAGCTAAGTAAAATGACTTACGTTTTTCGGAACAAGGGAAGAGTGGCCCTGGCTTGCCATTGATTGTGTGAGCATCAGACATGTTTGGTGGTACGCCCATTTGAGCTCCTTGGTTCACAATTGCCTCAACATCATTATTCCACCATTCCCCTGCCACCAACCACAGGTATCAATATCAATATCAATTCCATCATGTTTTTCATTTTCTTTGCAGGTATATCCAAACACTACAACTTCCAAGTAAATCTCCCTACTAACCAAGAATGATTTCAAATTCTCTGTTTGGCTGAGGGAATGGATAAGGGGTTCCTTGCTTAGGCAAGATCACAATTGCACCATAGACAGTTGCCCTTAGCCAAAGAATATGTGCATGCCACCATAATGTGCCTCTTTGCCCTGTGACATTGAAATCATAGGTATAGCTGCTCCCTGTCTGGATAGGACATTGTGTTACGTAAGCCGGTCCGTCCGCCCAGCCGTTTCGATACTGCTTCAATCCATGCCTGTAGAATATCAGAAAAGTACTGAGATAAGATGACCAAGTAATGAGAAAAATTTGTCAATTTCTATTCAGATATGTCTTTGAACTATGCTGTCCCACGATTACTTAGTTTTTGTATTGGACTTTTATGTTGTAATAGCGTTTTATGAGAGAGCACTACATAAATTCTCTTGAAAACCTAGCCCCTTTGATCAACATTTGTGTTTTTATCTCCTTAATAAAAGAGTTCTCTCCTCTTCTCGTAACGCATGGTTAGTGAATCACGTAAATCATCGTATTTTGTCTCGAGTTTCTTTTATGTTTCTCGATTGTTGTTTCTGATTTTCATAACAGTTGCATACGTTCCTTCCTCATTCTTACCAGTGAATTGACATATTATATTGAGCATGGTTTGTAACATTGATAAGAACTCGATCTCCTTCTTGTGCGTATATCGTCGGCCCGGGAAACTTCCCGTTTACCGTGACAATTGGCTTTGCGTGGCATAATCTACTAATATTTTGCACTTGAACCTGAAAAGTAAGTTAAATAGTAGAACAGAATCAAGACTCAAGATCCTTTTACAATATACATTACAGCTACAGACAGCTATTGAATGAATGTGATAACTCACATCAAACTGATATCTCTTTATGGCAGCTTCTGCAGAAAATGAGATTAATCCGAAGCAACATGCGACGACAAGAAAGGTCAGACGACGAACAATGCAAACCAAGCTCGTCATTGTCCTTCGCAAACGGTTTTCTTCGAGGTAATGCAAGTATGAATGAATGATGAATGATTTTAGAATGTGAACAATGTTTAAGTATTTATACAATTTAGAAACCTGCCTGTGATTTGATCAAGGTTTGTAAGAACAAGTTTGGTAGGAGTTGTGGAAGGGGGGCTTAATTCATAGCCAAAGCTTGCAAGCAAAATGCTGATAGAGACTTGCCTTGCATTTGACTAACTTGGAGGCTGAGATTTCCATATGAAAGAGACATGTTACAGACTTGATGTTCAATTCATGAATGACAAAATAAGTAAGTTAGGGTAACTGACTAAAAAATTCTACAACTCAAAGTATTCCTAACTATCTGATCTTATAACATTTAGTTAAGAAACTAAGAAAATTATAACCGTTTGTTTTTTAATGCTCTATTGACTATTATGTCAACTCAAAGTAATCCTAACTTTCATGTTTGTTTTTCATTATGAACATTTTTTGGTGAAAAATAACTAAACTTTTTTTTTATTCAACGATAAATGAAAATATGGAAATGGTAAGATATAAAATATTAATGCAGCTCTATTTTTTCGGTCGAAAAATAAGTAAGTTATCCACTTTTTGTTCATTTCTTTTTCTTTTTCATTATTTTAAACCGTTATCAAATTGAAAAACATTATTTTTTTGGGAATTTTTGATAAGTGGCAAAAATAAATAAATATATATATATATATATATATTATAACTTATTCGGTCACAAAATTGATAGATAATTAAGTGAAATTAATAGGCTTTAATCAAGTGACACTTGAAACAAATAGACTTCAACAAATTAAATATGTTGTATTTTGATACGTATAAAATATTTTTAAAGAAGTTATAATTAGAATATGATATTAGAATTTGCTCCATTTTATATATATATATATATATATATTTTGTTATTTTTGTTATTCGTCTCCTATATATATATTTTTTCTTTTCTTTCTTTTTTTTTTTTTTTTTTTTTTTTTTTTTTTTTTGAGATATCGTCTCCTATATCTAATTGTCAATGGAACTATTGTTATTTTTGCTTGTAAATGATCAAAAAAAGTAAAAATAAAATAAAATAAAAAAGAGCTTGTAAATTGCATGGAAACATGACGGAAAACATAAAATCATTTTTAGTATTTTAGTTTATTGAAAAACATGGTTAAAAGCTTATTTTTACTAAAAAAAAATAAATAGAGAACACGATAAAAGAATATCCGTGTTTTTGTTATTATTAATTCTTTTCTTTTAAGTGAAAATGATAGAAATTGAAGGGTTTTTTCCCTAAAATGGAAAAGAACAAATAGAAAATGACCAAGAAAATGAAAAGGGAAAAGAGGAAACAAGACAATAACTAAGAATGCATTCACATCGTCATTAATTGACATTGAACATAATCTTAATCATTTATGTTCTAAAAGTTAATCAATATCATAATATTACATTACAAATACAAAAGCAAATTTATTAGTAACTACACACTTATAAGTTACGCCAAGAAAACTAATATCAAAGCGATATATCACATAGTAACCAATTGGTTATTGATTTGAAACCCAAAATTACCACTTAAATTAACTTCATATTGAGATATTGAGATAAAAAGAATTAGAAGTTAATTTCATTACAAACAAAAAAAAAATATTGATTAATTAGAAAGGATTTGAAGGTAGGTCCACTATTTAATGTTTGGACTGAAAGTTAAGGGTTGTAAAGTGGAAATTAGTTAGAAAGGAGCATTTACTTTAAAGTTTCTTTTCCCTTTACCCCTGAATTCATGGCTACATTGCTTATTGAGGCATTTTCTTGTTTTCTTAGAGCGTGTTTGGTACAGGGGTTAGGGTTAAGTTAAGAGGGGTTAAGTTAAACTGGATGTTAAGTTAAGCTGAGGGGTTAAGTTAAGCTAAATTGTTGTTTGGTGAGCAGGTTAAGCTAAGCTGAGTGTTAGGTTAAACTGTGTTTGGTATAAATGTTAAGTTAAGCTGAGTTTTTTTTTTTTTTATAAGTGGAATTTTGTAAACTTATAGTTGTCATTTTTCATACATTTTAAAAATGATTCTACTTGTAATAATATACTACTGAATTAACATTCATTCATAATATTTTTTAAGCTGAGTTAAGCTGAGTTTTTATTTTTTAATTTTCATGTATTTTTTTAAAAAAAAAATTTCAATTTTTTTTCCTTAATAAAAAATTATATTAATTTGAAATAATAACAACATAATATTCATAGAATAAATATGTTTGATCATCATATATTTTAAAATCTTTTCGTTTATAATAATCTAAAGTTAAAGAACGATCTTTCCTTAAAAAAAATACATTAACTATGTCAACTAATATTCTTATAGATAAATAAAAATATAAAAAATAATCTAATTAATAAATTAGTTAGTTTATATCTCTTAAATAACTACTGAAACAAAAGCCTATAAATGATTCAAAATATTTAAAATTATTATTATTATTATTATTATTATTATTATTATTATATATATATATCCAAAATCTTTAACAATAAATCAAAATCTTTAAGACTATTATTCAAAATAACTCTAATCGACCTTCAAATTAGGAAAATTAGTTGAGAATTTTTTTATTGTATAATTTATTTGTTAATTTAATAAATAGATACTAATAATAGGAAATTCACTTTTTTTTAAAAAATTAAAATAGGAAATTCACTTCTTCTTTTTTAAATTAAAATAGGAAATTCACTTAAAACTAATTGATGTGAGTTGTTGAAAAAAAAAATTAGACACATGGAGTAAAAAAATTGAAAGTTGTCATGCACAAATACACATGGAGTTATTAAGAAAAATGTAGAAGTTTTTTTTAAAAAAATTATTTTTTAAAATTCACCGATTCTAAAAAATCAAATTAACTTTTACCTTCACCTTCATCATCAACCTAAAATAAACGCAATCACTACCTTCAACTCTATTTCCCAATTCCATTTAACAAAATTACAATCATGAGAAGCTCGCACAACCTTAACATCACTATTCTCCGGCAAGGGCAAGGACTGTTGGCAGGGGACATCCACACAAATTTTGGCAACAAAATTCCTTCAAATCTCAAAGTAAAATCATCACCAAAGTTTCCATCACATTTACAAGAAATTTGAAACAAAATTAGAAAAGAAATATGCAACTTGGAGCAATTTGTTGATTTGTTGTTGATGGAAAATATCCAAATCGGATGTTAAATGAAGCCAAATTAAATGTAGAAGAAGATTAATTAAAGCTTTAGAGCCATTGGAAGCATATATCAAAGTGAAAATTGGAAGAGAAAAGCAGAGAATCGATGTTAAAATGAGAGAGAATAAAGTGCAGAAAAAAGTGCGTGGAATGAGGAAGAGACGACGTCTTTTTACTCGGATTAGGGAAAACGGTTCTGTTCCCAATCCGTTTTAACTAAAGAGGAGTTAGCCTTTGGCAAACCTGCATACCAAACAAAGATTATGGGTATTAAGTTAATCCGACTTAAGTTAATATGCAAGCCAAACACGCCCTTAAGCTTCTTGGTAGAACAACTAGGCCTTGTTTTTCACCATTCACTAAACCCCACCTAAAAGTAATTATCAACTCAATATAATTACAAGCATCCTTATTTAACTAAATAATAAGATTGAGATGTCATTTTGGTATTGTTGGGGTTATTTTAATTAATCTTTAAATTTAGTGTTCATATATTTTTCATAATTCTAAGAAAACGGTCCATGGTAGGTGATTGGTGGTGAGTTTAAAAGAGAAAACATGTAACTATACCGTACAATTGGATTACCATTAAACAATCAAACCAATATGTCATTAAAAAAATGGGAATTTGCACTCTATAGCAAATTTTTTATTCTACATTAGAATTATAGCAACTTTTTAAAAATATTGCAAATATAGCAACTTTTTAAAAATATTGCAAATATAGCAACTTTTTAAAAATATTGCAAATATAGTAACTTTTTTTTGATAGACTCTATCAAATACTATTGATGGAGTCTATCAGATGTTATTGATAAAGTCTATCAGACATTATTGATGAAGTGTATCAGACACTATTGATGGAGTGTATAAATCTTATTTTGCTATATTTGCAAATATTTTGATTATTTTGCTATTTATGCATTTTTTTTGCCTTATTGTAATATACATGCAAATTTCTCTTAAAAAATTCGATATAAGTTTAAATTTTTTTTCAATTTAACAATAATTGAAATTGTAAATAATTTGAATTTATAATCTCTTAATTACTAAATCATATAGAAATCATCATAAAGTGATTTAGTGAACAATAAAATCTTGAAAAACTAATAATTGATAAATTCAATTCATGATAGACACTTACTTAAAAAAAATAATTAAATTTACAAAATTTCTTGACATCCAAACGTTGTATCGGTATAAATGGTTAGTTTCATTTTTTTCTTAACGTTTGTCAAGTGAATAAAATTCTTAAATATTATTTTTCAAAAAAAAAAAAATAATAAAAGAAAAATCTTAGTTTAGTTTAAATTGGTAATTTGAACACTTCTCAAAAAAAAAAAAAAAATGGTAATTTGAACTTTTTTTTTGTCTAGTGATCCTCATGGTACGGCTGTGCAATTTGTATGATAAAAGATTCGGGCAATAATCCAACGGTTGTGATTTGACGTATAAATCTGGGTGATGTAGATCGAACGGATGGCCAGGTAAGGAGGAAAAGGAGAAAATGAAATATATGTTAAATTACGTACTGAGTCAGACAGTCACACGTGCCATTCAACCCTCAGACAGTAGATTCGCTTACACCTTTTCTTTAATAATTATTTTATTATAGAATAACCATCAACTTTGTCATATATATATATATATATATATATACAAGTTTGAAAATTAGAATTAATTCTTCCTAATTTCAAAAATTAGAATTTAATCTTACAAATTTTGAAAAAATATAGAAATCAGCTTTTATAATTCAAATTAAAATTTAGTCTCTATGGATTGATAAAACCAAAAAAATAATTCTTGTCGTGTTTAATCGTTAACCGTTTAAATACTTAAATTTAGGCCCCGTTTAATAACCATTTGGTTTCTTGTTTTTTGTTTTTCAAATTTAAGTTTATTTTCTCTCAAATTTTCTACAATTTATTTCATCATTTCTACCATTTATCTTTCCTTAAGAAAGTAGGGGAAGACCATAAACTTTTAAAAACAAAAAAAAAAGTAGCTTCCTAAGTTTGTTTTTGTTTTTAAAAGTTGGTTAATATTCTCATACTTTCTTAAAGAAAAACCGATATAAATGGTAGGGAGGATGGAGCACATTGTAGGAAATTTGAGAGAGAATATGCTTAAATTTGAAAAACAAAAAACAAGAAACCAAATGGTTATCAAACGGGACCTTTCGTTTATACATGAATAGTGAACTAAATTTATACATGAGTCGTGATCTTCCATATATTTAATACGTTAGTGATTGTGTACGATAAAGACTATATTTTACATAAAATTAAAAAGACTAAATTTTAATTTTTAAAACCATAGAGATTAATTTATAACTTTCTTTCAACCATATAACTAAATTCTAACTTGTTTCAAACCACATAGATTAAATTCTAGTTTTTGATACTTCGAATACTAAATTCTAACTTTTTTCCCGCATAGGGTCTATATTTTACTTTTTAAAAAATTATAGTTTTTTTGTCTGATTGTTTAAGTTAAATTATACGTGTACATCAACAATTTTAATGAAATAAATAGTTTGATTTTACGATGTTTAACCTTTAAAAAAAATCGTAAAAAAATAGTTTATACATAGAAGTCGTTGGTGATTGATGAAATTCATAACTTCTTAAATTTTTATTTCTATTTGACTATTAAGCCAACTCAAGTAATATAAATGTAGGTGATGTAAAATAAATCTAGCATAATTGTATGTTTATAATTAAAATATCACGTGATTCGATCCTCAACCTTTTTATTTGTTGTTGAATTAAGAAAACAACCACCTTAAAATAAATATAATTAAAGATTAAGTATTTGAACTTATTACTCCTTATTTATGGGATTGAATTAAAAGACAAAAAAAAAAAAAAACCAAAATAAAGAGTAAATCTATTTGAAGTTTTAAAATAGTGCAAACAAAAAAAAAGTTCAGTCTATATGCATATATTTTTGAGCTTTTTGCATTTATAGACCACTATAGAAAACTAATTGCAAAAATATCCTATTAGAGAACTAATTACAAATCTAG
>JBBMEF010000023.1:9558614-9572413 GCA_037832685.1 Sicyos baderoa
AATCAGAAATGTCGGATTGGAGGAAGGAGGAGAAGACATGAAACGTAAAAGGAAAATAATAAATAAGAGAGATAAATCTGCAATTAAAATGGTTGACATTTAAAAAAGGAAAATGTTTTAATGGATGGTATTAATA
Source organism: Sicyos baderoa (assembly GCA_037832685.1). Lineage (NCBI taxonomy): Eukaryota > Viridiplantae > Streptophyta > Magnoliopsida > Cucurbitales > Cucurbitaceae > Sicyos > Sicyos baderoa. Next base: position 9,558,751 of record JBBMEF010000023.1, read on the forward strand.
ATGGTTTAGAAAATTTGAAAATCATACAAGACAAAAATTTCCCTTAATCGTCTTCCCACAAAAGAATATGAACGGTTTTGAACTTTCCATAAAATAGATCTACCACTTATAGGGGCAAATGTGTAACTCTCTATTTTTACTTATTTTAAAATGTTAAAATAAAATCTAGATTTGTAATTAGTTCTTTAATAGAATATTTTTACAATTAATTTTCTATAGTGGTCTATAAATGCTAAAAGCTCAAACATATATCCTTCCGTAAATTCAATTAAAATTATGTACTAAATCAATTAAGGAAAGCTCAAAAGTCTACGGCCTTTAGTAGCTCAACATCCGGAATTAATGAATTTAAGTTTAGAGATTGAATAGATATTTGACCTATTACTTGTTTTAGTCATTAATAATAAAGTGGACATATTTGCAAATCATTGTGGAGTAAATGTCTAAATTCAAATGGTCATTTTCAAATATGACTTTCCCTACTAAATAGGATAAAATTATTTCTAAAAAAAATAAGGATAAAATTAAATAAAATTTATATTTTAAAAATTAAATAAAATTTATATTTTAAAAATTAAAATTTACGAGAATGATAGTTTAATTTTTTAGTTTTAAAAAGTCTAATTTATTACTGTAAAAAAAAAAACTAATTTATTCTCTCTTCATATATATATATATATATATATATATATATATATTTTATCTGTAATTGTCCGAACTACCTTTCTTGCACCTCGACTAATGTCATGGGACATACCGCCGGACCCTACAACATTTGGATATCAAAAAAAACTCGTAAGAAATTAATTTTTAAGTAGGTGGCAACCATGAGATTTAAACCCATCACCTTATGCACCCCAAAACCCCCTTTGAACAATATCTTATTTCACCCCAAACAAGGTAAATAGGTTTTCATGTCCAGTCCTATCCTCTGCGGCCAAACACCCCCAAGATTAATACATGCCCATAAAAAACAAGGTCCCAAACAGAAATCTCTTTCCATCTAAACAGAAATCTCAAACAAGGTGAATAGGTTTTCAATAGAGTAACTGTGTACACATGCATAAGCAACTGATGTGATGACAAACACTTGATTTAATAAACACAGAAAAAGTATTGACAAGTCAAACGCAATTTAATTTCTTGGTGTAAACACTAACAACAAGTACTACCTGGACACTAAAACAGCAGATCTTTTTTTCATTTTGATACCCGTAACTGTTCGGATCAGCTTTCGCACACCTCAACTAATGTCACGAGACATACCGTCTGATCCTGCAACATTTGGATATCAAAGAAACCCGTAGAAATTAATTCTTAGGTAGGTGGCCACCATGGATTGAACCCAACACCTTAGCACCCCCAAGACTCTTTTTGACCAATTGAGTCACTCCATGATAGATCTAGAAACCGCACATCAACTACCAAACTCAAAAGATCCTCATAAATCCAAATGACTATCACTTTCTGATCAAAACACATAATGTCCAAGTTTCAAAAACACAAACTCTATTCAATACACACTTTAAAACAGATATTGCATTTCTACTAGATAATCTCTGATAACTAAACAGATACACCTTCTAGAGTTACAGGAAAAAGTAATATTAAAATCAACTACAAACTGATATTGATAGCTCCACACTTAGTACAAGGTCAGGCTATCATGGAGTCAACTCAAGAACTGAAACTGAACCATATAATGAGATGGCCAACTCTATTCTTACTTGGGATTCCTTAGAACAATGATGACAGAATCTCCTCTCAGGAACATCTTACTGATGAATCTGTCCTTGTTAACAGGTTGAGCCTTTTTCTTGCCTTTCCCAGTTTTTGGTACCTAGTCATAGAATTAATACCATAAGATATGTAACAGTTCTGAGTCCATACAATGCAAGAAAAAGAGTAAGCACTCATCAATAAAACAAACCTCAGTCCACATCTCTCGAACATTTTCCAGAACCATGTTACAATGCCGGTCGAAGGCTCTTACGCGTCCCAAGAGCTTCTTATTGTTGCGACAATTTATGAGAACCTGTCAAGGAAGTCCAAACATTTAAAGAGGATTTTTACCTACAAAGCTCTGCCTGTGAACACACACAAAAAGGGCATAATACCTGAGTGTTATTTTTAACACTCATCATGAGAACTGAAAGTGGACCAGTGTTGAATTCCTCTTCCTCATTCTTGGTAGTCTGCAGAGGATTCAAAACAAGTACTTCTTAATGGTGTTTCTCTAGTAACATAACACTTCAAGGTTACACGTCAAAAAAATAAACAAAAAACAATTGAAGATGTGCCCAGGGATTTTACAGTATAACCCCAAAGGAACACACTGGGAATGGGGCTGGAAAGATAAAAATTAAAAAAAAGAGGTTCCAAGAAAATGAAAATATTGAGATAGCACTAGAAATGAAAAGGGAAACCTAACCTATATAGTTATTTATTTTATTAAAAATTAAAAAAAAAAAAAAAAGAACTTCAAGGATACCATTGTTATCACTTTTTTGTAACCTTTTGGCTTTTTAATAAATAGATTGCAAAGATTTATGAAGTTGGTAAACAATCATCAAATGGAAGGGAAAAATCACAATAATCAACCTTAGAAACAGAGTTGAAAGAAAAAACAGCATTGAATCTAAAGATCAGCTAACTCCAATGTATAAAACTCGTCTTAAAAATCATATTTTCCATCCATAGCACCCAAAATATAGCAGAAATTCGACATTTAACACAAACAAATAGATGTCAACAAGAGTTGAGTGTAACTAACATGATTACTGACTTGATAACCAAGAGGTTACATGTTTGAATCCCCTACCCCAAATATTGTTGAATTGAAAAAAAAAACCTTAAATAAATAGATTTTTCAAAAGTAAAAGGGTGCTTGGGGGAAGGATGATGAAATTGATTATGGGGAGCATGATCCTCTTAACCATGTTTAGGTCACCAAGAATCATTCCCCCCATAATCTCATTTTTCCACAACTACTTTTTATTCTCCTCATACTCACTATTTTATTCTCCTAATAATTATTCTCTTCACCCTAAACACAAGTAATAGTTCTCCCCATAATCATTATCTTCACCCCAAAAACTCTCAGTAACATAATATAGCAAGGGGAGATAGAAAAATAAGATCTTTTCCTTTTTAAGTTATATCACAAATATCTAACCTTCCTAGTCCAAACAACAAAAGGAAAATGAAATTTTCAAAGGGTTTTGACGCTATTATGTGGAAAAAACCCCGATTTTATGATATAGTAACTACAAATCATAACTTCAAAATACTTTTTCAAGCTAATTTTTTTAAAAATATTTCATTTTCAAGCGAGCATCATTTTGTAATATATCAAATATAATTCAACCAGCAGAATTTGGTAAGATTTAAAATTGACAAAAAGCTAACCTTTTTAATTAAATACCAAAAAAATTCCCAAGATAAAATGTAACCCAACATTAATATATTTAAAGAGAGAGTCGAATAGTTTCCTCATGGGCATTAGTAAAGGTAAAACAAGCTGGCTCGAAGACTTATGCTTGTTAGAAAAAAAAGAATTCATACATATGAAAGAAAATAAGTTTATTCAACTCAAACGAGCCGTGGTTGATGAAAAGAAACAAGAGCCACAAATATTATACAACGAGAAGCTTATACAATGCATGATTCATTTAGACTAGTGCATAACACGAAAGGCGGAACAATTTGGCAACAAGTACTGATAATGAAAGCAAAAATGAGTGAAGAAACTTACATCTTCCTCCATAGGCCGGCTGCATCAACGACAGAAAAGGGAGGGCATAAAAACCATTAGTATGTCAGAACTTACAAATAGCAAACAAATATGTTGGTATAAAAAACATAAACAAGTATCGAAAAACACAATACCTCATCTTGTAACTACAGGTAGATCTTCTGCAATGTCCCTGAAGTGAGGCTGAAAATGCATGAAAAACATACAACCATAAGAATCCACGTCCCATTCAAACTCGAGTTATCTTGTATTTCAATATAATGTTAGTGTTCTCGTTCTAGTTCGGATGCTATCACAGTAATAATAACCACACCAATTGTTGCCGACAAGAGTAGTAGCTCAACGGCATCGGTGTACCCGAATGACCAAAGAGGTCAAGCATTCGAATCCTTCCACCCCAATTGTGGTAATCTCAAAGAAACTCATAAACTAACTTTCAAGTATTTAGGAATACAGTCATGGGGAATCAGCCACAAAGAACACACCAGAAATGAGGAAACTATGCAACTAAAAGGAGAGCGAAAGAGAGTAATTATGAACCAAAATTGAAAGTGAGATACAGAGAGGAGAACTGAAAATGGAGTCAAAGAGCTTACCGGAGCCGGAGAAGACGACCGTCACAAAAAAAAACCCTAACCTAAGGGTTTTTAACTTTCTTCGTTTTCTAAATACCTATTTCGGTAACATTTATACTTTTTTTTATTTTTATTTTAAAGTTTGTTGTCGAGAGGTTATGTGTTTGAATTTTCAATCTATTCGATGCAATTCTTCGTTTTTATTAAATTAATCATTTATTTTTTTATCATTAATTTATAATTATTCAAAATGATTATTTATTTCTAAATCACTCATTTTTAATGATTCATTTCTCACTTCTCAAAATAATGATTCTCCCCCTCTATTACTCTTTGTAAATTATCAAATTGATTATGTCTTTATTAGGTTTTTGTTAAAGTTAATATTTATCCAAATTAATTTTGAGATAGATGACAATAAAAAATGAAGATTGAAAAATCATACAAAAGGTAGATGAGTGATACCCTTTCTTACCTAAATTAAAAATATGAGTTAATTGTAATATTTATTAAACTTGAAGGTATGTAATTGATCAAAATTAAAATTCAAGGATATAATTGTTACAAACAACATAATTTATGAAAAATTTGAGCAATTTTCTCCCTCTATATATAAGCTCATTTAATTAATAAGTCTTATCTATATAAAACTTGATACATAGACCATTTTTCTAAGTTTATGGTATAAATTGATTCACTTACAATTTTATTTTAAAAAGTCACTTATGCAATCACTCATTTATGTTCTTTATGTTTTTATTATTATTGTTATCTTTCATGAATGTTTTTTTTGTTTTTCAAAAAAAGAAAAAACCACTTTTAATATTTTCTATCCAAAATTTAAAAGTGGTCATATATTACCTGTTTTCAAAGATAAAATGAGCGCAAAAATTAATATACAACTAGCACTATCAACTTTAAGGTGAGATATTTGATTTTGTAAATAAAAATAAAAAATACAAAAAACAAAATAGTTCATAATAACAATTTTCAAACACATATCGTTGTTGAGCGCTTCAACTAAAATACCTTCCAAAATATTTCGGTGTTACAGTCTAAAAATAAGACAACGGTACCCCCATACATAGGGTAGCAAAGCTCCAATTTTTTTGTTTAAGGAAAAAGAAATTGAACAGCCAACATAAAAATTTGTATTATCGATCATGAAATCTAAGATATAAACAAATTAAAACTAAAAATGAATAGAATAATTAGTTTAAAGTTTTAATTGATACCATACGATCTAAAGTTTAGGGTATACATTTAAACCCTAAAAAAACCTTAGCCTTCTAAAATTAATTATACACAAAACACTCATAAGTGGACTAAAAAAAGCTACTTGCTGAACTGTTCCCTAGAGAAAACAAATGTACAGACCAGATTAATTATATAGACAATACTTACATACAAATATATAATCAACCCTTCAACATAGAATATCAAATGCAATTATACACAACAGCTTCACCAAGGTCAAAAAACCAAGCTCCATTCAAACAGTTACTTTTTTGAACTGCGCTTTGTGAACATTCCGAGAAATCCAGACTTCTTGCTCGGCTTCTTTTGCTCGGTGTTTATGGGGGCGTTGCGGGGCTGCTCGTTAGAGGATGAAGGATCGGAAATGTAAGCTTCTTCCTGATCGTTCTCCCAGACTTCGTTTAGAAGTCGGCGCAATTCGAAGGCGCTTGCTCTTCCTTTCTCACTCCCATCGTTAGAGATTTTCCAAAGAAGAGGGAAAACACCTTCTGCCATTACTAACTCACAATATTCGATTCGTTGAGAGCAAAGCGAAAGGAGAATAGTAATGGCATTCTCCTGTTCTTCGAGACTGCCTATTTCGAGACGTTTAACGATGGAGGTGATGCAGCCATTAGTTTCGATAATGTAAACTCTTGCCTCTTCAGTGTGGCACAAGTTTTTCAGAATAAATATACACTTCCCTGAGAGATCCTCATCATTTAGCAAGGGAACTAGTTTCGGGATGATCCCGAACGATACGATGTCGGAGCAGATGTGGGTGTTTGTGGTCAGATTCGAGAAAGTTTTGATAGCAAATTCTTGCAAGTCTTTGATGTCTGAGTTGAGGTACTCAACCAGTGAAGCGAGGACACCAGCCGAGACAAAATTAGAATTGCATTTACGGTGACCGGACAACGCTTCTAAAATGGCAAAGACTTCGTACGTAACTTCTGAATTGAGTAAACTAGCCAATGTCATCAGAATCTTATCAGGAGCATTCAGGCTATTAGACCTGCAATAAAGCTCAAACAATCAAGCACCATTACATAAAAGATGTGAAATTAAAAAATGATCACATAAATGAGCTTAAAACTGAAGAACTTTACTGATACAACATTACATAATTAAGATAAATCAATGGTTTGAAAGAAAATAAAAGTAGAAATTACCTGCTTAGTCTCACAAGTGAAAGAAATAGCTCAGATCCAATTTTCTGAGCTTCAGGATCCTGCTGTTCACATGCATCCTTCAAAAACAAGCCAAGTTGATCCATGGCGGTTTCGGTAAAGATTGGACCGACTCCATTTTTGTTAATGGCATTTTTCATATCTCTAATAAACTTGCATTTCGATTCCCACGAAAGCTCGCTTATGGTAGAAGGAAACTCCAAATTTATTACCTCAGCATTTGAATCAGATTGAACCCTATACAGATCCTCATCTTTACTCTGTCCAGACTTGATAGCCAATTCTCTGCCACCATTGAGCCTCAATGAATCTGGATAATAACTATTATCAAGACCACTAAATGAGATATTGCTGAAATCAATTGGTAGACGTATGTCGTTCATCGAACTTCCAAAGCTAGCAATAGAATTCTCCCAAACCTCGGGGCATTCTGGCTCCACGCTTGGGTCGGGAATTGTGACTCCAAACTTCACACACCATTTATCAATTAAATTCTTCATATCAACATTAGGAGTCATCGAAAAGTTGGTTAGTTTCGTTCCGGTTAGCGGGCATATATCATGACCCTCCTCGAACCACTTTTCAATCCACACCCTCTCATATGTTACTTTGGATTCAATTACAACAGGATCATACATCAATCTCATTGATATGGGGCACTTTAATTCTTGAGGGGGGGTGGCTCTATTGAGTACTATATCAGCTTGGGAAGCATTATTCCCATGTCCCACATTAACTTCCATTTCCCCAAATCCATTACTACTCGAAATATCCGCGCGCGCTTCCGTGATTTCTTGTACTATCAACTCCCCATGTTTCTTCAACAGATAAAGAAGGTATGTCAAAATCTTCTTTTTTCGGGGATCATTGTAACCAACATCATCTAATAGTTTTCTGATTGATCGTTTCTCGTACAACACTTCCTTATTGGATGAAATATCAAGCCTCAAAGCAGCAATTTTCAGAGCACTGATTTCAGAACTTTCCAGTGCATCTGGAGGCAACGAACCTAGCTTCAGCAGTTGTCGAATAGCCTTCCAAGCCTCTTCTTCCGATGCGTCAAGGATAAATTTTGCAACCCTAAGATCATCTGCTAATTGAGAGATCTGCAAACAATGATTTCATTTTCATTCTACTACCAGGTAAAGGTAAAGTTATGGAAGAAAAAAAAATGAGAGAGAAATCAGCAGCAACAACGAGATAAAAAATAAAGCGATCGAACGGTTAGATTCTAAAAACATTTCGAAAAACGTCTTCTTTTTTTTTGTTTTATATCTAGGGAATTGAGGGTTTACTCTTTGCATTATGCTCATGGACCAAAATGTTAGTCAAATTCCCATTTCAATCATTATTCCTTATGGTATGCTACTATAAATAAATGCATGGATAAGTACCGTTAAAGATATTAGTCGATTCATGCATCGAGAAATCACAGTTAAGTGAATGATAATGGTAAACTATAAAACTTTTTTTTCCTCACAAAACAGGGTATAACAAAAAAATAAACGATGATAGTGAATTCGACAAACCTTTCGGGCCAATAGCACAGGAACCATGTATTTAATTTTGCGCAAACTGTGCTCCAACATAGTCCTCACTCTTTCACATCTAGAGATGATCTTATCTCCAGTTAATGCCTGAAATCAATATGAGAATCATCACTCTGAATTCTGATAATTCGCCATGGTTAGCGATTGAAAAATGAACTCAACTTCAACAAGCACAATTAGTGAAGGTGAAAGCACCATTCACAAGTTTGGCTTATGGTTTAATAAGTTTAGATTTGTAATAAATAAGTATTCGATAAACCTGAGACGGAAAGTCCACATTGTCGATTGTTCTAGTCTATATTTGAAATAAAATTATAAAGGGCATTTCACAAAAGGAGCAAACCATGGAATTTTATTGAAGTTGGAGAACTCAAATTGAGATTTCTTATGTAAAAGGATCAAAGTGAAAAAGGGTCAAAGTTTAAAAACCAAAATCAACCTTCAAAAGTATTAGGACAAAAACAGAAAATTAATAAGAGTTTCTGCACCAACACTAAATATAGATCTTTTTTATGATTGAAATTTAAATTAATTTTGACATGAAAAATGATTAGTTTTGGTTTTTAATGTCAACCACTATCTAATCACATAAAAGTCTATTTTTCAGAGGATATGCTCACCAGATAAAGTTTACTCGAGTCTCGGCAATACTGAAGAAGAAGCTCTGCTTTCTTCTTTCCAAGGTTTAAATTGCACAGCGCCTCTCTTCCTTCCGGGCTTCCAGGCCGGGCTGCTTCAATTTCTGGTAATATCTCTGTGACTCGATCAACCAATCTCATTAACTCAGTGCACATTCGACAATGTACCTAAATTGACAAATGAGTTACACTTGAATTATAGATATCCAAGAAGTAATATTAATTTTTGGGATAAGAAACATAACTGAAAGAATTCAATAACTAAGGCCTCATTTAATTTTTTGTGTTTTTTGAAAATAAAGCCTATAAATCCTACTCTCACTTATAGATATCTTTGTTTTGTTATCTACTTTTACCTTTAAAAAAAAAAAAAAAAAAAGCCAAGTTTTGAAAACAATAAAAAATAGTTTTCCAAAACTTGTTTTTGCTTTTGAAATTTGGGTACGAATTCAAATATTGAAATATAAAGCTCAAGCTAGAGACATTGTAAGAAAACAAACAAAATTTCAAACTAAATGTTTATCAAATTGAAACTTACTTTCTCTATTTCTGCTTCACTATAATTCCATATATAAGCCATATGTTCCAAAAAAAATGAACATAAATTTGAAAGAATATAAATAATACCTTGAAAGAATATAAATTTGAAGCTGCCTCCACATTTTCGGTTTTATCAGTTCTCATTGACGAGAGTCTACCAACTCTGAGAAAAATTAAAACAATGGTTAGTTACAAGCATTTCAAATTTAACTTCAAACATAGAATTTATGAAGATGGTATATCTGACTTGGTATATATAGAAACATGCAAAGAAATGGGGTTTCAGAAACTTATTAAATATTTTTCTTTGCTTCATGTAGAACAGACTGAATCAATGCATAATTTTCAACCAGGGCAACAGAAGGAAGATCTTTGACAAATTCAACCAGGGACAGGAGACACCAAAAGTACCCAAATCATGAGGCTATTTTAGCCTATGAAATTACTATCCATTGACTTCAATATCAACACAACACAATCCAAATGAAGGTTGTGTTTCAAATTCTCAATGGGACATGAGTCACCCAACAAGTTTTAGGAAAAGATAGCAAACAATTTAGCTCCCTCCCACTATACCCGAGGTAACTATGCCCGTCCCTAGACCAGGCACCAGGTGACATCGAAGGAGTGGAGACACGGGAGGTTCAAAGCACCGCCACCCCACCCCCAAACAAAATATGAACTAACTAAAACATAAACAGCTTTTGAGAGAGAGAGAGAGAGATTACTCTTGGATGCAGAAATTGGTCCCAATATGGGAAAATCCTTAGCAGATTATGCAAGAAGCCAAGTTGAGAAAGACTTCAAAACTCCACCAAAAGCCCTAAAGAAAATTAACACAAAATCTTCCAAAAGGGAGCAAAAATCAGTGGTCTGACTCCAAGAAGTCCATCAAAACCACTCAATTTCATACAGATTCCAAGCTGTTTGGCTTCAATCTAGCTTCAAGAGAAAAAGAAACCCCCAAAGGAGAAGAATCCTAGCAAGTTATGCAAGAAGCCAAGTTGAGAAAATCTTCCAAACAGGAATCAGACTCCAAAAATCCCTTCAAAACCACTCAATTTCATACAAATTCCAAGCTGTTTAGCTTCAAAAAAGAAAACCCCAAATTATCTCCCTGGATTGAAACCCAGATTCCAAAAATTGCTTCATAACACAATTGAACACAAACCCAATGAATATATCTTCTTATTCTTGTTCAAGCAAACAGGAAAACGAGTGTGGACCATGGAGCTACAGAGAAAAAGGGTTCTAAGTGCGATTAAAGTAAGATCAGGACGTGGAAAGCAAAATTGAAAAGCAACCCTTTATAATTAAAGATGAACAGAAGCAATTTCTGATGAACAAGGGTTCTTAAATATCAGGAAGCAGCCATGAAAGAGGACAATCAGACACCAAAAATGGCAAAAATGATTGCAGAGGAAAGTTCAAATGAATTCATACCCTGTTGAGAATTCATCAATTAAAAATGGAAAACCAAAATCTGACCAGGGAACTCTTCAACTTGGTTTCTTGCTGGGTCATCCACGAAATCAATTGCTTGCATCATTGGTTCATTTTTACATGGTCCACTTCAGTTGCTTTGGGTAGGTTACGACATTTTTTTTTTAAAAATTTCCGTGACTATTCGGGCCACCCGCCAGTTTGCCCGTTTGACCCTACAATATCTAAATGTAAGAAAATTTGATTAAACCTATTACTTTAAGCATTTGAATATTCTTTTTGACTATTTTAATAACTACATAGTTAATCACGTCACTTGGTTAACCCTAAGCATTAAAATAACTTTGGTTGGATTGAATTTTGAGGTTTGTTATGCTATATTTGAAACTAGAGCATATCCTCTCAAAAATAAGTCTATTCATTATGCAATATTTGAACCTAGAGGAAATGTTTGTATATTTAAATATATATATATATATATATATATGGATGAGGTTTAGGATGAATAGTTGGTTTGATGAGTTATTTTGATTATTAAATAAATTTTAATGTGTTTTAATTATTGTTAGTGAGAATTTTTTATTAAGGAGTTAGTAGGTCTTTAAATTAAAAGTTAACGGGTTCTAAATTAGGAGTTAGTGGCAAAATAGTTTTGGAAATTTTATAGCCAAAGTGATTACAAATTTAAGTTTATTCATTAGTTATTGTTAGTGGGAGTTATTTATAATATTGTATTAACGAGTATTAATAATATTAAACTGTATTTATAACTATAAATGCAAATATTTCAAATTTAATTATTATTTTGTTAGAATAGTTTAGGGGAATTTGCATATATATTACAATAAGACAAAAAAAATTAAGTAAATAACAATTTTTTGAAAATATTTGCAAATATAGCAAAATCAGATTGATAGCCTCCATCAATAGTGTGTGATAGACTCTATCAATAGTGTTTGATAAAGTCTATAAAAAAAAGTTGTTATATTTGCAATATTTTTAAAAAGTTGCTATAATTCTAATGCAGAGTAGGAAATTTGCTATACAACACAAATTCTTAATAGTTTATCTATTACAATTTGACATTATGTGTTTCATATAAAATTGAAATTCATCAATGACAGATAGAAAAAGAAAAAAAAGTAAAAACTAGAATTTGAAACAAAAACAAAAAATCATGAAAAAATGAATTAAACATAATTAATTAATGTTAATTTCATACTCTATAAAATAAGTCTATTCATTCTGCTATACTTGAACCTAGAGAAGGTGTTTGGATATCTTAAAAAAATGTGTTTGGACGAGGTTTATGATGAAGAGGTAGTTTGATGAGTTATTTTGATTGTTAAATAAACTTTAATGTTATATTTTAATGTGTTTAATTATTGTTAGTGGATGTTTTTTTATTAAGGAGTTATTGGATCTTAAATTAGGATCAGTAGGTCTTAAATTAGGAGTTAGTGGCAAAATGGTTTTGTAGGGATTTTAGAGTGTGTTGTCTCTCCAATCTAATAGCGAAAATGTAGCGATATTGTTCTATTCGAATTTTTTCATTGATTAGTTAAAAAGTTAAATTTTTTGTAATAGTATGTAAATTTTTATGGAATAGTTGCGGTAAAAAACTTGTTTGAATGTAGGTTTTTGGTAGAGAAGTTAAGAGACAATAGATTATTTTGATATGAATTTTAAATGATAAGTTATTTTGAGTAGCTAATAAATAATGATTAAACCGAAATAATTAAAATAAATTATTTTGAGTAATTATAAATGAATGATTAAAAATGAGAAGTTCAAAATGAAAAATTATTTTGAGTAGTTAGAAATGAATTATTAAAAATGAAGAGCTATTTTAAATTAGAAATGAGGGTTGTTTTGAGTAGTTACGATAACTCGTTGGATATGATTTTTTGAATAATAGTTAATAAATGTGGAATTATAAACATTCTTTAAAATGGACATACAAACACACTCATATTATCTATCCTAGAATTCATCTTATTAATTGATTTCTCCTATCTTCTTTACACATATACACAAGTATATACATTTTTCCTTGATTAAGGTTGAATTGGATTGAACTAATAAAAAATTAATTAAATTTAGAACCAATCCAACCCACCAAAAATTATAAAATCATAACTCAACCCAACCAAAATTATAAAATCATAACTTAACTCTACCAAAATTATAAAGTCATAACATAGTTGAACCTAAATAAAATTATAAGTTTATAACCTCATACAACTCTTACGATTTAGATTGAATAGTCTAGATTGTTCACGTAGTGAAATCAGCCGGTCCCAATTGATATCTTAGACAATAGCTTTGGTGTGCCATTAAGCAGCGGACTGTTTCTCTTTGCTTACAACTTTTGATGTGACTCTACAGAAGTTGCATGCGAGACTTCTCATTTTTAGTGCTGTTATGAAGAAAACAAAGCTGGTCAAATTAGAATTAAATAAATAATTTTTCTTTTTCTATTCTAACAAATAAATAATTATATTATTCAAAGTGATAAAAAGTATACCTACTGATAATAAATAAATAAACTATATGTTATATTTTAGGGGTTTTGGCATGTATATTAAAAAAAAACAAAATAATTCCTCCCATAGCAGAATTTTAAAAGTAATTCATATGTGGCAAAAAAGTTGTCCCAAGCTTGTAAAATGACTAAAATACCCATGAAGTTTAGTTTTCTTCCCCTCATTTTGTCTCTGCCCTAATTCACTTGCAG
>JBBMEF010000023.1:9579951-9595637 GCA_037832685.1 Sicyos baderoa
CGAAGATTCTATCACCATATCAAGTTAGTGTTTTGAAATTTAAATTTTCATTCATGTGGGGGATTGTTGGAAAAATGAAAATTCAATTTTCTTTTGAAACTATAAACGTTACAAATTTATTCTCATTATTTCTTCCCATTAATATTCTGTAACTGAAAACGTTACATTTTCCTTCATTATTATTTCGTAACGTTCTTTGGTTTTTTGGCTATAAAACCACCATGTCTTCTTCATTCTAAAAAACAACGAAAACACAACAAAAAGAAACATACATTTGCTTCAAAGTTTTCTCTAGTGATAAAGTTCTACACGGTTTTTGAGTTCGCATGTTTTCAATCCTTGTGCAACGGATTGAAGATGAAGTTGTTGTATCCTGTGAGGTTGTCACCTATTCATTCTCTAAGCACGTTGGGAGGAGACGGTGAATCAACTTCAAGGAAACTGACTACATGCCTCAGCTTTCTTATCAGTTATTTCTTTTAATTTATTGATTACTTTATGTTTGATTTAATTTTATATCAATTTAATCTTTTATTATTAAAGTTCATATTCGATTGCTAATATGTACTACACTTGCAAAACTCAAAATACAAAACAAACAATCTTCTAGATTTTCTCTAAACAAGATTGGAGAGACAAAATACACAAAACAATTCTCTAAAATAACACTTCTCTTTAATTCTCCGATTCTCTCTTTGGATCTATTATACTTTTTGCTATTTGGCTCTATCTTCCAACAATGGAATAGACCATCTATTTATAGTCTATTACAACTTGTTCTACAAGTTTCTATTGCCATAACTTTGTAACCATTTTGGCATTCAATTACAAAAACTACCATATTAAATACCCATTAACTCCTTAGTTAAAATCAAAATCATTTTGCCATAACTCTTAATTCAGTTAAACTCATTTAAAACATAGCATTTAAAGTTTATTCCAACAATTTATAGCTCAAGCAGCTCTACAACTCAGTCAAAACTTCTATCTTTGGGTTTCCATTACAAAGTTGATGAGCTAATTGGAGCACTCATAAATACTAAAAATAAAATAAAACAGAGTAGCTTTGAATTAAGTCCAGAATGAGAATCACATGACTTGGTCAAGGAAGAAAAAGGTAAACAGAGAAATGTAAGATTGGTATTTGAAGTACTCAAAAAGTAATTTGAAGACAATTAATATATTTGGGGCTTTTGTTTTGTTATGGTATGTCTGTTGTGGGAAATATATTTGTCCTTTTCTACTTGTCTTAGTAATTGGCATTTATTAGATTTGGAAGGAACTAGTTTCAATCATAGCTCATTAGAATATAATTCCAAACCTGCCCTTTTTGGAAAAATGGCATGCAGGAGTCTGGACCCCAAAACTATTGCCATTTGGGGTTCGGACCTTTCATAATTCTTCCCTCCATTTAAAATAAAATATTCTATCATACCCACCCATAACTAACTAATGTAAACAATAGTTTACTTTCATCAAACCTCCATAACCTTTCAAAGCCATCCAAACCATTACCCTTCATTTTCAAAAATTCTTTATCCAAATACACTCAAAATGTTTTAAAAAACAATGTAATATAAAACAATTAACATTTTTATTTGAAAACATATAATTTAAAAGAACAATTGTTCAAAAAAAAAAACTGCATTTCGTTTCTTTACATCAATAATCCCCTCAACTCCAGTTCAACCCAGAAATTATGACAGATTGCAGAATGTTATCATCACAATCATCATAGCAAATTTAGTTTCAAATTTTGAACAGATAACTCCATTATTTAGAATAATAATAAAAGATTTCTTTTTCCAACATATTATTCTTTGCATCTTTAATAATAATCATAGTATTTTTTTAATGATAGTTAAAATAAAGAGGATTTTTCATGTATAACAAAAATGGGCTAAAAAATTGTATCTATAGTACAAAATTGAAAATAATTGCACATATACCAAAATTCTGAGTGATTGAACTCAATCGAACTCAATCAGTAACTAATGATTGAACTCAATCAGTTGAGCTCAATCACTTAACAAACTGAATGAGTTCAATTACTAGTTATTGATTGAGTTTGATTGAGTTCAATCACTCAGAATTTTGGTATAAACGAATTTTGATAAAAATATGCTATAATTCTAATAGAGGACCCAAAAATGGGTATACATAACCAATTTCATAAAATAAATCCAACATTTTTTTTTGTAAGAGACATTTGTTTTGTTCAGAATTATCATTGTTGAGCTTCAATTTAACTCAAGGTACCAAGTGAAATGTAATTGACCAATCCTCATCTCTTCCAACCAAGGAACGTTTTCTAGTGAATTTACACTCTAATGATTTACTACTAATCCTTAAATCGATCAATTTTGTTAAACTGGATTAGGGATAACAAACATCCACACATTGAGATGAAATTGTTTATTTTAAACATATATCTTAATGGCTTTATTTTTTGTTTCAAATGTCTTATATCAATGGACTTTGTTATGAAAATGGAAATCAACAATCGATTCGAAAATGTAAAACAGACAACGATAAACACGAAAGAAAAAGAAAGGAAACCTTAAGGGAACCCGGTGTAAGTATATATTATGTACTCATGGCCTAGTGGTTGAAGATTGTGTTGTGATTTTAGATGATCTTAGTTCAAGTTTATAATGGAACATGATTTTTTTACTTTTCTTTGTGTTTCCTCCATTTCCCTCAAAATTTTACCTAATATTTTATTTTCTTATTAGGTTAAGTAGAATCTTTTTTTACTTTTAAGTACAATATTTTTTACTCACTTTACAAGATTAGCTTTATATATGAACATACACCCTTATATATTTTGATTTGTTAATATTCAAATGTTTTACCAATATTTAGTCAAATTTTATTACGATATTTTACTTTCAAAAGTTGAAATAATTAGTATTTTCGTTGAATTTGTAATCCTGCCTTCAACTTTTAATTCTTTTTGAACCCATAAACCCAACCCAACCCAACCCGAAAATATAGGGTTGGGTTGGGTTGAAACTCTAATTGGATTGGGTTGGGTTGAAAAAGTGATCAACCCAAATTTTTGGGTTGATCTAAAAACTACCTTTAACCCTACCCAACCCAACCCATGTACATCCCTATAATCATGTATAAAGATGAAGCAAGAGAGACCTTCCAAGCTACGCTCCCAAGGGTAACCTATGTATTTATGTAGTGAATTTTTAATATAATATTACTATTATGGCCATATACATGTTTATTAATATAACTAAATTAAAATTAAAGATTTTAATGGTAGTTTTGAGTTCTGAAGTTTTTTTAGAAAAATTATATTCAAATTGTGCAACCCACATATAAGTTTTCTAATAAATAATAATACTAAAAGATTAAATTCAAAATATTTTAGTTTTTTACCATTTATTAAAAAATCAAAATAAAATTTTAATTAGCATTTAAATTTAATTCACATAGTTATATGAGTTCATTCAAATCAGAACAAAACTTCACTATCCTTAAATGTCTACTATAATCTCACAAAACAAAATTTAAAAGCTTTGACCTTAACCATCTCAAAATATTTCAGTTTTTTTTTTTTTCCATTTTTGTCCATGATAACTCGCTAATTTCTACTAACGCGAAAAAATATATATAGCGAATAAGTGATTAAGTTAGTAAATTTCATAAGTAATTCGTTAAAGTTCGCTCTAAACCAGACAAATTCGCGAACTTCACAACTTTACGGTTTTCTGAGTAAGGAATGTGTATTTTTCTATAATATGTTAGAATTATTTGACGTACACGGATATTTTGTCAAAATGAAAGTATTCTTATTTCCTAGCAAAAAAAAAAAAAAAACTTATTTGAATGATTGTTAGTGTTATGAATTGCTTGTTTGAATAGAGAGATTATAAGTAGTTTTGTCAGGAAGTGCTTGTTTGATAGAGAAATTATGAGTAGTTCTTAGTGTGGTTATGAGAGATTAGGCGAAATTAAGAAATGTTTGCAGTTTGGATAGAAGTGTTAAAAGTGGTTGCATCAAGAAGTACTAAACAACAACTTGTTTAGACAGAGGGGTTGGAAGGAGGGGTTGGGTCTCCTATATCCAAATACCCCTGAATTAGGAATTACAGAGATATATCCTTGAATAGTATAATCAATACTCAAAACACATAAAGACACTTTCTCTTGAAGTCCAAAGCTCAAATTCCTATTCCACATTTGTCATACTAGAAGAAAAAAATAAAGTACTGTAGTTTTACCCCTCGGAAGACAAAAAGTACTATATTTTCCCTCTTGTGTAAGAAAACTACAAATCATCAGCATATTTTCTCAGAAGTAAAAAAAAAAACAGTAAAATTAGTTGAGAGAAAAATTGAATTGGGGAAAAAATACTCACTGCCTGTGGAACTGAGGCTTATAATATCTATGACCCAGTAAGAAGAAGAATCTCAATCCCTAATTTTCTGCACCATTGTGATGTTACAAAAGGAGAAATAACTTTTTGGAGAGCTATAAAAACTCCTTCATGAGCTTCTCTGTAAGAGCTTTGGAAAGTCCCATCACTGTGTCAGTTGAACCTACCTGTCATACCACACCAAAATATTTCAGGTTTTGATAGATTAGATATGTCCACACAATGGCAAAATATGTAAAAGCAACCTTGTTTTATAAGTACTTTTGCTATGAAGTTTCCTGCCCTATTTGATTTCTCTAGATACTAATGTGAGCTAATTTATACACAGAGTTGAAGTCAAGGTCTAAGCTAAGTGTTAGGGTCATCATTCATTTCATAGTGAAATCAAAGACCCTTGGGTGAAACTCAAGTGAGGAGAACTTGAGTTCTAAGGGAGTGTTTTAGACCAGAAAAATGGGAATGATTATGCGGAGAATAATTCTCTTACTCATGTTTGTGCCACCAATAATCATTCTCTCTATAATCAATATTCATTTTCTCGTAATCACTTTTCATTCTCTCCATACTTCCTCCTATAATCATGTTGGGATAGAAACAAAATTATCCCACATTGGTTAGATGAGGGAAGGATCATGAATATATAATAAGTGATGACAACCATCTCCATTGATAGGAGATCTTTTGAGTGAAGCAAAAAACAAAGTCATGAGACCCAAAGTGGACTGACATATCATATCATACCAATGTAGAGTTATATGTGGAGGGTTGTCATTCGTATCAAATCATTCTTTACACCTCAAACATAGTTAATGGTTCTCTCGAGTCGTATTCATTCTTTACACCCAAACATAGTTAATGGTTCTCGTATTCGTATACTTCGCATAATCATTCTCATTCTTTTTGTTTTAAACGTCTCCTAAATAGAAAATATTCACAAGGACATCACTCATTTGAACCGTCCAGATCAAAATTAGATATACAGGGCACATTGTAAATATAAAGTGCAATAGCATAATATCCAGTTTCCAGGCATATTGGTATTTTCATAATAAAAAATACCGAAGACAAATAAACAAATTATTCAGTCTGATCAAGCCTTTTTCAGCAGAATTTTTCTAGAAATATAATCCCTAAAACAGAGCTTGGGTCTTTGAGTTTCACTTAGGCTGGGCCTCATATGGTTTTTTGGGTCTTTTAATTTATCTGCTTTGTGGGCTTGTATGGTAGGTGTATTTTTTTTTATTAAGGAATATCTAAACTTGTGATGGATAGGTATTTTATTAAGGGAAATTTCGGTCCTTTTTGTTTGGTAGATTCATGTTCCTCAGTAGTGTTGATAGTTTTAAGAATAACCCCCAAAAGTTCTCTAAACTCAACTCTTAATGTGTATAATCGTGTTTAGGCTTTTCCGGTTGGAATTTTGTTATCCTTTTGTAAGAGAGCCGCTTGGCAAGGTACTTTCTATTCGTTTCGAGTTTCTTTTATTGATGGCTCTTTGGATTTGTGTGGTCTCGGTCCGAGCTGTGGATCAGGACCAAGGTGTGGGCCAGGGCTTGTTCTCCCTCATGTTGGTCTCCAATGGATGTTCCAACATCTGATTATTTGTGTATGGGGTGAAGAGAATGATTATGATGGGAATGATTATTGTGTTTGAGATAAAGGTAATGATTATGAGAAAAATAAAATAATGAATATGATGAACAAATAGTGATGTGATGTATGAAAAGTTGTTGGAGAGAGAATAAAAAATGGTTAGAAGAAGAATGAAAAAACAGATTTTTGAACAACGTGATTATGAGAGAAATGATTCCTAGTGGCCCAAACATGAGGAATCATCCCCATTCTCATTCTCCCCCTTATTCTTGGTGGCCTAAACACTCCCTTAATGACTTACGTGGTTTCAAAAAAAAAAAATGAAGCTGTCATAGAGGAAAATTTTCTTTTCTAATTCATTGTTTGGTTAAATGTTTTAGAACCTCGATAGAGATAGGTCAGAGATTTGAATCCCCCACCATAATATGTTGTTGAACTCAAAAAAGGAAAAAAAAAACGAAAAAAAAAAACTGTAACTAATCCCATTTGTTACATAAATCTAGATTCATGAAACATATATTTTATACAGCATACAAGTCCAATCCAACGAATTACAAAACCAAAAATCAAAAGCATACAGGGTACAGAAAACTCAAGTTTCTATAATCTCCTTTATGTCCCTGAGTCAATCAAAGATGCTGATAGAATCTGGATCTATCTATTAGCAAGTTACCACAATCATACACGATAAGCCAAGTGATTCGAGGTACTTGGACCCTCCCTAGACTCTTAAGATCTCTCAAGCCCTAATTCTCATACAATTCCAAAGATACTTCCTCACTAAGCAAGCCTCTCTATTTATATCCATCCTATGTAACTAACTCTTTAACTAATTGCATAAAAGCCCTTATATTACTCTTAATATTCCTAAGGCCCAAACATATCAGATGCATTCTTCGTATAGATTATAGACCACATAATACAATGTATATATGTCTACAAAACAAATCAGTAGAGCTATATTACTAACCACTGCCTCAACTAATGGAAAAGCCAATGGATGTTCCAACATCAGACCCCCAGCTACTTTGTATGTAACATCCTCTTCAATCTGATGCAGTTTACCATCAAGAAGACTCGAAAACAGCGTAAGCGAAAAGCATGGCTTTGAAAAAGATTCAAGTAGGAAATATTTCAATGCTTACCAGGCTATCTATAATCTCCTCTGGTATGTCATATAAATAAACCTTCAGCACAAAATTAGTTCACATTATTCAGACAATGTAAAAGTTATCAACAAAATGTGAGTTGAAGCTTATTATACCTCTGCCTCTTCCCATCCCCCTTTTCTTGTTCCTGTCTTAACGTTGGTTATAAGTACAGAGCCCACAACCGATGCGTGACTACCGGAATAGCCTGCAGTTTGTTAAGTTCATCATTAGACATGCTTCAATTTTCATGACGTTCTACACGAAGTTATAAATGTGTCAAGAGTCCGGAAGACAGTTGACCTTTGATAAATTTTCGTGCTTCGTCCTTGTTAGATGGTTTCTCTCTAATTGTCCCTTCATAGACCACCACCTAAAATTCAATCAAATGCAGTAATCAAGCTAAAGACACTTCAAATAGATTTTTCTAAGAAGCTATGTTTTAAAAGGCTTAAGACACATCCATAGTGAATACATTAAAGAACTCTTAGAGGATATGAGAAAAGGAAAACTAGCCAAAAAAATATTAAAATTAACAACCCTAAAATGATTTTGTGCCTTTCCAATCAAAGAAACCATAAGAGAAAAGTTGGATCTTTCATTGAATGGATGACTAAAATAAAGTCTGAGATCATGAACTGGGTCTTCTTACGTTCAAAAGTTTATATCATCAATGAACTATGAGGATTGAGTTATATTATAAAAAATTTATAAGAAATAACTTACAGGATTGAGTTATTCTATAAAATATTAGTCTTTTATGATTTTAGAGCACAAGTAGTAATAGCTCAAATTGTTATGATTCAAACTGTTATATTTCTAAAGAGGAGCTTCAGAAAACAGAAATAATATCTTT
Source organism: Sicyos baderoa (assembly GCA_037832685.1). Taxonomy (NCBI): domain Eukaryota; kingdom Viridiplantae; phylum Streptophyta; class Magnoliopsida; order Cucurbitales; family Cucurbitaceae; genus Sicyos; species Sicyos baderoa. Next base: position 9,587,942 of record JBBMEF010000023.1, read on the forward strand.
GAAAAGAGGGAAAGAAAGCAACCAACTGAGATAAAGTACAATGTTTGATTGTTAAGCCTAATGAAGACAAAAACAGAATCAATCATATGAAACCTTAAGGACCTATAAAGATAAAGAACAAAAATTACAAGACAAAATCTATTGTGCTAGAGATACTGTCAAAACTGAGAGGCCAATCAGCAAGATACAGAACCAGGAGCTTGAAAAATTCAATCTTCAATCATCAAAGACCATAAAATGTTAACACTGCTCTTCTAATCATTATACGAGCTGTTGGGACTCAAGGCGAGCCTCACTAGAGTCATAAGCCTCAATAGCTTTCTAAAAACATGGCTAGGACGTAAGAGAAATTTGTAACTTGTTTGCTACCTGGGATGCTCTGAGGTGCCTTTAGAATAAACGCTTCATTACATTTTTTCCAAAGTCATCCCAAATTCACTCTAATGTTATAAAACTTAATGCAAATACTGAATGAGGAAGAGGGAATTAAAGCATACTGTGTCTGCAGTGATTAACAATGTTGCAGGTGCATTGTCGTCCGGTTGAACACCCGTGGCTAAAATTCTTGACATAATTGCGTCCGCCTGAGAAAAATCAGGTGAAAGACTAAGAAACATGAACATATAGTTGATAAGTAAACTCTGTGCAACAGTGAGCACTAAAATGTTGAATCTGCTACACTCAAGTTTGGTGTCTTCTAAAAAAAAGACGAGAGACTTTTTCTGCTATTCATATGTCAAGTTACTCCTGTTTGCTGTAATAGAAATATATCTTCCAGGACCAAAAAATCACAACTGATGAAAGTCTAACAAAGATCTTTGTGGTAAATTCATAGTAAATTGGATAAAAAAAAAAGGTTATTGTGCAAGTAAGGCCCCGTTTGATAACCATTTGAAATTTAAGCCTACAAGAAGTACCCTAACCATATGTTTTTTCTTACTTGGATATCTACAATTCTATACCTCACCTATATTTGTAAAAGCTAAACCAAAATTTAGAAACAAATAAAAAAGTACGTTTCCAAAAGTTTGTTTTTGTTTTTGAAAGTTGGTTATCATTCACCAACATTCTTAAGGAAATATGAGGAAATTTGAGTAAAAATAACTTAAATTTCAAAAATTTAATGGTTATCAAACGGGGTCTAAGTAAGACAGTTTACCTTTGAAGTTTGACCATTCACTTGTTTGATCACAAACAAGATTAAAAAAGGTAGCTTAAACCCTAAAACCTTATATTAAAAAAGTTACCCCCTTTTGTAAACAATTGAATCCACCCACACCTTTGCCTGAGCCAGAGCCATGACCAGTTCTTCAGGCTTTTCCTTCCTAATGGCTTTCTCATCAATATCTGCAGTCTAATTAAAAAAGAAAAAACGAAAAAAAGACAATATTATTTGAAGAACTAAACATTAAAGAAGAAGAAAAAAGGAAAAAGAAAAAGAAAAAGAAAAATGACCATTATAGTGAACTCATATCCCATCTCTGATAGAATACGCTGGCGGGGCATGGAGGATGAACCTAATATTATCTGCCCACAAATAATAATAATAATAATAATAATAATAATAATAATAATAATAATAAATGCAGATTAAATTGGAAATCAAAACAAAACAAAAAGATTAGAAGCTTAATATATATTATTATTAGATGTTAAAGAACCTGAAATTGTGATTTGGGGGCCGCCATTTCTTTGATTCCTCGATATTCAAAGAGAGAGCAAACGGTCTTTGATTTGTCCTTTTCTTTTCCCCATTTTTAAGCTCAACTGTCCCTCTATTTATATTTATTTTCTTCCCTTTTCCGTTTCTAATTACTCTTTTTTCTTTTTCTTTTTTTGATATTTGCACAAACTACGCTTTCTTCCTAATTCTTATCTTTAATATTTAGACTGGAGTCGCTAAAAAAATCATTTTTTTGATTATTTTGTTCAAATGATTACTTATAAATTCAAATGTGCTTTTTGGTGTTGAATTATTATACAACTAAACAATAAAATCACTACGTCACTAATCCTTTCGTTTATATATATATATTAACAAATCTTTTGGGATTCTTATTTTAATGATAATTTTCATGATTCCATTTATGTTATTACATGTATTTGCAATTAAAAAAAACTAAAAAAACAACAACAAAATACTTTCAATAAAAATACAATAAAAGCAACCAAATCTTTTCATATTCTCACCTCTATAATTTACATCTATATATGAAAAGTTTTATATTTAATTTCCAAAATTATATATCTATCAATAATAAAGACATTTAGAGATTTTCAAACTCTTCAATCTTATACTTATATAAAGAATTCTCCACCAACATTTTTCAACAAAAATATCAATTTTAATCTCACTCTTTAGAGGTGTTTCTTCTCATTTCTCTACTATTTACATTTGTACGTATTGTTTTGATACATTTAATCTAACATTCGTCTTTTATTTTCTTTTTTTGTAGCAACGTTGATCTTTTTTAAGTAACATGAAGATGATATAAGGTCATTTGAAGTTTTTTTTTTTTTTTTTTGAGATTATAATAATTGGGGATAGAGAGATTGAACCAATAACCTTAATCATTAGGTATATATTAATGCCGCTGAGAACCTACTCATATTGGCAATGTCATTTGAAGTTAAGGGCAAATATCCCATATGTAAATTTAAATGTATAGCTATCCATTTTCTAATCACATATATATTTATTTCATTCTTACACCTGTATAAAGAACTCTCCTCCAACATTTTTCAACAAAAAAGTCAATTTTAATCTCACTCTTTAGATGTCTGTCTTCCCCTTTTCTATTATTTATATGTATTTCTTTGATTTTTCTTTTTTTTTTTTTTTTTTTTACTTTGATTTATTGTTTTGATATATTTAATCTAATATTCATTTTTTTTTAATAATGTTGATCCTTTTTAATTCAAAAAAATAGTTATTGGAAATATAAGGAAATAAGAAGATGATATAATGTCATTTAAAGTTATGAGCAAGTATCCAGTACCTAAAATTAAATGTATAGATATTCATTTTCTAATCACATATATATTTATCATAACTTATAAAAATAATATTAATCTATTAATATATACGTATGTGTATGTAAAAAAAATCACTTATTATTTATTTAGTAAAAATATATGTATCTTTGTTTACATAAAATGTATATATAATAATGAATAAATTAAAATGTATATATAATAATGAATAAATAAAATGTTGAGTTTTCAACCAAAATATCATACCATATTATATAGATATAAACATAAATATGAATATATATATATATAGAGAGAGAGAGAGAGAAAAAAAGATATAGGAAAAGTTAATCCATTGATTTCTTATACCATGAAATTGTATTGCTTTTATTTCCAAATCGTAACCTATTCTTTAATGCCATATCACTGATTCCTCTTTAATTGCATATAAATATTTAATGGTTTATTGTAACCAAACTCTACATTACTTACATTTACCAAACATGCTAAAGTAAGAAAAGTTAAGTCATTGATTTCTTAAATCATACATTGTAGTCTCCAAAGTGTGGTAGAGTGGTTGAAGGCTTGAGATTTGAAGGTATGCTCCCTTCAAAGTCTCAAGTTCGAAACACCTGTAACATACTTCTTCGATGTCTTTGGTGCCTAGCCTAGGGACACTCGTAGTTACCATGTTTCAAAAAAAAATTAAACCACACATTGTATTGCTTTTATTTTCAAATTATAACCTTTTCTTTAATGAATCTTAGCATTGATTCCTCTTTAATTTCATATAAATATATTATTGGTTTATTAGAGTAAATATTTAATAGGTGGGTTAGAATATATTTCTAATCTCTAATCCCTAATCTCTAATATTTTTAATACTTAAAATGTGATTTAAGAAGAAAATCATTTTTACCAAAGGAAAGGTTAATTCATTGATTTCTTAAACCACCCAATTGTATTTGCTTTTATTTTCAAATTGTAAGTTATTCTTTAATGAATCTTAGCACTGATCCCTCTTTAATTGCATATAAATATATTAATGGTTTATTATAACCAAACTTTACATTTACCAAACATGCTACAAGTAGGAAAAGTTAATTCATTGATTTCTTAAACTACCCAATTATATTGCTTTTATTTTCAAATTGTAACCTTTTCTTTAATGAATCTTAGCATTGATTCCTCTTTAATTACATATAAATATATTAATGGTTTATCAGAGTAAATATTTAATAGGTAGGTTTAGAATATGTCCCTAATCTCTAATCTCTTCTCTTTCTAATCTCTCTATCTCTAATCTCTAATCTCTATTCTCTAATATCTCTAATACTTAAAATGTGGTATAAGAGGATAATCATTTTTACCAAACATGCCACAAATAAGAAAAGTTAATTCACTGATTTCTTAACAATTGTATTGCTTTTATTTTCAAATTGTAACCTTTTCTTTAATGAAACTTAGCACTCATTCCTCTTTAATTGCATATAAATAGATTAATGGTTTATTATAACCAAACTCTACATTTACCAAACATGCCACAAGTAGGAAAAGTTAATTCATTGATTTCTTAAACCACCCGATTGTATTGCTTTTATTTTCAAATTGTAACATTTTCTTTAATGAATCTTAGCATTAATTCCTCTTTAATTGCATACAAATATATTATAGTTTATTAGAGTAAATATTTAATAGGTGGGTTAGAATATTGAATAGGTGGGTTAGAATATTTAAAATATATATATATATATATATAAGGTTTTGTTTCATTTTTTTTATAATTAATTTCTAAAATTTATGAATTTACTTTTTCAACACTATTATATGACTTATATTTAATTATTTTTAATGATAGAATTTCAAAAGTTTGGTAACAATGATCTCTACTATTAATATATATATATATATATATATATATATATGTTCTCTACATTTTGTTTACAAACACTTAAAGTTTCTCTTTATTTTGATTTAAAATCCAACATTTATATTAGGTCTAGGAGTCGGCCGAAAGAGAGTTTAAAAAAATGGAGAAACGGAGCGACCAAGTTTTATTGTTTTATTTTATGTTTTGTATTAGACTAGTTTTACTTTAGTAATATATTTTCAACATATTTTCCATGTGTTTTGTGTTTTCTGTTTGTATGATGCACTAATTTCTTTAGGGAAAAGCTAGGAGAAAATGGATTTTTAGTAGCATATATTAGGAAGAAATCGGAAGGGCTTATATAGAGCATGTTAATTAGGTTCATCATAATAACAGTAAGTGTCGGTCGGCCATCCACATGAACTAATAGGTTGTAAATCGGAATAGGAAATAACCTAAGTCTGTTTTGTATGTTCAATAGGTTAGTATTACGGCTTTAGTAGTTTGAATCGGAGTTTAGGAATAAACGTGTAACTATTGCATACTTAGCGCCGACTTATCATTACATCAAGTTGCAGCAGAAGTCGGACTTGATACGAACTGAAGCGAAAGTGGAAGTTTGTAAGGTGTAGTATGATAGTAACCCTTACGACCGCAGAAGTCGGAGAGTTGTTGTCTTGTCGTCACCATCGTCGCAGGTATTGAGGAGCAGCGCTGGTGTGGGTTTGTCACGAGCAGGGGTGTCGTCGTCAAAGCCGTAGAGAAGGGGTCGTTGGAGGTTTGTTTGTTCGTGCAAGCGAGCTCGAGTTCGTGTCACCGTCGTTTAGCTCGAGTTTCCGCCAGTGAGGTCTGTCGAGGAGTCACAGCTGTGTGGGTCTGTTCGCCTTGGGTTCGTCGTTCGCGCAATGGAAGCATCATGGGTAAGTTTCAGCGCTAGCAGCTTCGTGTTCACGTTTGTGAGGTGCTCGCGGTGGAGTAAAGGAGCGTCGCCGTCTGTACACGTAAGACGCCACCGTTTGTAGAGCCGCCGCTGGAGTTGGTAAGGCTCTCTCTCTTAGGGCTTATGTTGATTGAGTTCTAATTGGAGAAGAATACCCATGTTTGGGTTGATGATTAAACTTATTTTAGTTGGGTTAAAGCTATTCTAATGAAGGATAATGAGTGTTTGGGTTCAAGTTTAAAGTCATTTAAATGAGGAATAAGGTTTGTTTGTTTTCAAGTGTTAAGATATTCAAATGAAGGATTAAACATGTTTGTTTGTTTGTTTACAGGTTTTAAGCCATTCAAGTTATGGATAAAGAGTGTTTGTTTGCAAGGTTAATATCATTTAAGTTATGGATAAAGAGTGTTTGTTTGCAAGGTTAATGTTAGTTAAGTTATGGGTTAAGTTGTTTGGCTGTTGGTTTATGGCTATTCAAGTTATGAATATGCAATGTTTGGTTATGAGTTTAATGAGGTGTTTGGCTAGAGTTTAAACTAATTTAAAATGTGCAATGTGACTGTTTGGCTTGAGATGTAAAAGGTGTTTGGCTTTAGGTTAAATGGTGAGTTTTAACGTATTTACTTTTTCCGTTGACCAAATTTGACCCGAGTTGTTTCTCATTCTTCGAGCCGAGTTTGTAAGGATTGCGGGATCGCCAAGACACATTTTTCGAGGGCTCGAAGTCATGTTTGACTATTTGGAGCTTCTAATGGATTCTTGGAGAACTATTAGTGGATTGGCCAAGGTAAGGGACACTTTACCCCCTTCTCGAGGTCGTGGTTTAATACATGTATTGGATTGTTTCTATTAACTTACTTGCCCTGATTGTAGCATGATTTATGTGATTTTTATGCTTGTACTGAATGTATTGAAAGCATGTATCATGTCTATTGTATAGATGATTTATCGTATGCACGTTGATATTGCATGATGATTCGCATGTCCCCCAGTTATGGACTTGCCTGTGATTGATATTGCATGTTGGATCGCATGTCCCCCAGTTGTAGACTTGCCTGTGTTTGACACGTCTTGATGCCTTGATTAGGCCTAATCGAGTCACTAGACGGAGAGAGGTACTAGTAGACCAGTGTGGATGATGTTGTTCAGGGCTCACACTATAACTTGGGACTACGCCCTTGAGTTAGGACTTTCGTGGATGGTCGGCCGACCAGGCTCACGGCTCTAACAACCATCTACTAGTAGCCTAAGGAACCCTCCAGGTGCATGATATGGGTGATTGGTGTGGCACCACCTCTCATCGCGAGTATGAGACCTATAGGCCAATAGTCAGCTTGATTCGCCAAATCCCTTGACTTGGAGTAGGTTCCTAGATTGCCCTAGGGTCAGAGGACTCTTGTGGATTGTTGGTCTTTACGCCTACAGACCTATAGATCGCTCTGCGTGGTGCAGGTTAAGGACGATTTTCCTGATCTGTCACCAAGGAGCTCGGGTTCTGATTACCCTTCGATTGTGCTATTGATCATGCTTGTTTGTGGATACTAGTGATTTTTTGCATGTTTGTACCTCGAGGTGGGGGATCCTTACTGAGTATGTAAAAACTCACCATTTCCACTGTGGAATACCACATGTACTACAAGATTGTATCGAGATGGGTGATCGGACGAGCTAAGGTGACCATGGAACCCGCTGCATTATTCTGCCATAGTCTTTTAGTGTATTATTTCTGCATGAACTATTTAGGGGCATGATAAGTCAGTTGAATATTTTATCAAGTTTTTATGTTTTGACTTATGGGTACCTGATCGCTATAAGGGTGGTTCGCAAATTGCGAACAATATGATAAGAATTACAGCGAATTGCAAATGCAAGTATACATTGTCGATTGCAGCAAGTTTTAAAAGTAAGTAATT
>JBBMEF010000023.1:9595737-9627882 GCA_037832685.1 Sicyos baderoa
CTCTTTCTAAAACGTTTTCTCGATCAAACTGAGGGAGGTTGCACCCATCGTGCCACCCCCTTTGCGTTTTCGTTTGGCTGACTTGCTCGCCGGGTTAGAGCAAGTGCCGCACGATCCCCTTCGCAAGGTCAACGAAGTTGGACCGTGACACATAGCACTACCCGAGCCAAAAATGTGGACATGTCGTACAATCAGGTCGTTCGAGTGGGGTCGTAATAGCCAAGTTGTCACAAGCATTTGTTACTAAATAGTGTATAGATCCATTTATTGCTAGTCCTGAGACAACAATCGATCCCGATTAAGATGAACTTTATCATATTAAGACAATGATGAAATCAATGTCGCCGATTTCGCTTCAAGTAATGTCATCGATTTGGCTTCAATCAATGGTGTTCATTGGCTTCAATTAGTGTCGTCTCGATTGATTTCAATCAGTGTCATCTTGATTGATTGTCTTCAATCAATTGGCTTCAATTAATGCCACCGATTGGTTTCAATTGCTATCACCATTGAAGTCATTAATTCTAAGACTTTCTTTGTTTTTTTGCTATTCATTCAATTTTTTTAGACCTTTGTTTATTTTATTTTATTATTCTTGCAAAAGCACATTCAAACAACCAACATGGTTTTTAACCTCACTCCAACTTGAGTTCAGTTTAGAAATTATGATACCTTGCAGAAAGCTATCATTACTATCATTATAAAAACTTTTGCAGAATGCTATTATTACTATCATAATAAAAACTTTAGTTAATATATCAAAACGACAGAGATTCGTCTATACATTTTTTTATAACTTCAAATCATTCCCAATTGAAATTTTGTCTAAACCAAACAAAACCATGAACATTAGAAAATATCAATAGGATTACAAGACCTCTCTTAAGCAGAAGACTAAACTCGAGGTTAAACAATCCTCAATTACTTCGAACGCAATCACATCCTGTAACACGGGGCACTTTGAAAGACGATCGACTTGCCACTTCGGATGGAATCAACTGAAAGCGATGATCCAACGACCAACTAAAAATATATCCTTTTAGTAGAACTTTGAAATACTATGAAGGATAATCAGACAAGCATCTTACTCACTCAAGAATATGATCCTCACCAAAGAAATCGACTTCGAAGAAAACTCCGGACTCGTGAACGGATATATTAACACCCTAGCCGCTCTTTTGCTAATCGATTCTTCATTGAGAAACTCCCACATCGATTTCCTCCTCAAAGTAGCCTGGTCTCCAAGAAGACAGCGATAACGCTCATGAATAAGTCTCCAAGAAGACGAGGACAGCGCCCAACAATCGAAACCCCTCTCCTTTTGGTGCACTTTTTTCCCATTAACATTTTAAGCATAGGCTTAATATATAAAAACAGAAAACATAACCGTTTTTTTAACTAGATTTAAATTAGATATATTCGTCAATGTTTCATATTTTATATTATTTGAGCTATACTCGTAATTTTCCAAACATATACAGTGACATTTGGACCGATTATTTTTTTTATCCAACCATGTTGAGAGAAGGGGGATTTAAACCTATAATCTCGTGGTTACTTTACTAATATTATATAAAATGTCGATAGAGCTCTACTCTAGTTGGAAACCGTCATTGTTTACCACCAAATGAGTAAAACTCAACTCACCTATTTGAAACAAGGAATGCTTCTAGTAAATTACACTAATCAGTCTGATTGACGTTAATATTAATTAACTCTAACTATGATGACTAATCTATGTGTATTGATTAATAGTTGCGAAAATGTGTAATTTAGTACCTTACCTCGAGGGATCGAATCTCAACCGCCTCCTTACAAAAGAGATGTCATGAACCATAAGAGAGTGGAATAATTTTTTTTTCCTTTTAAACATGGCATAAAAAATATTGGCTTAAGTTCTTATTTGATCTTGAATGTTCGTTATTTCATAAAACATTTAACATATAACCTAACTTTTTTTTTTAGTTCAAATTGAAGAGAGGAGCACAAATCCTACATAAAAGATACTACTGCTCTCAAATAAGATAAAAGTCAAATACAAATTTTCACGATCGAACCTGTGACGGTAAAGTTAAATTAAATTACAATCAATCAACCAAGCTAACACGATACGAACTCTTTCGATAACATATAAGATAGCATACACATAATACACACCTACATTCTTTTCTCAATCTCTCCTTATTCTCATTTCTCTTATAATCATTTCATTCTCGTTATCCCAAATGCCCCAAAACGAGGATAAGAATCAGATAGTGTACTTTTGGCAGCATAAACACGCTCAAATCCCTATTTGTCGTAACATTTATCGCATTAAAAACCAAGTTACTGTAGTTTACCCCTTCAGAAAACAAAAAGTACTAAACATCTTATCCAGATTTCAAAGAACAGTAATTGGTTGGAACTGAGGCTTACACTATCTATAACCAAGATGGAAGAGACCAACAAGAATAAGAATCTGAATCCTAATTTTCTGCAGGAATGTGTGATATAACAAAAAGGGTAAAATAAATTCGTTTATTTGGTTACCTTGGGGAGCTAGAGCTATAGAGAATCGTTCATGAGTTTCTCTGTAAGAGCTTTGGGAAGTCCCATCACTGTGTCAGTTGAACCTACCTGCCATACACCAAAATACTTCAGGTTTGATACAAAGACATGTCTACACAAGGCCAAAATGTAACAGCAACCTTGCTTTACAACTACTTTTTCTATCAACTATCCTAGCCTATTTGATGTATGCAGAGCTGGAAGTCAAGGCCTAGAATGTTAAGATCATCATTCATTTCATAGTGAAATGGAAGAATGTTAGTTGAAACTGAAATGATCATATGATTTCTATTAAGATAAAAAGAGCACATGGTAATAAAAAAAATTGATATTATTGAATGTCTTGGTTAGTTTAGGCACAACTCAACTATTCCCACAAAACATACTTCCTGACCTAACAATATTTGGATGCCCAGAAAATTCGTATGAAATTAATTTCGATGTATGTGACTATTATGATTGAATTTATAATCTCTTAGTTCTCCAAAATGCTTATGACTATTAGGTCAACTCAAGATGATGATGTAAATAGCATAGGGTAAACATAAAGTGCAATGGCAAAATATCCAGTTCCCAGGTATATTTGTATTTTGCTACATAAAACTTCTAAAGGAAATGATTCAGTCCCCAGGCAAGCCTATTCATTAGAACCTTTCTATAAAATACAAGCATAGATGGAGCTGTCAGGCAGGAAAATTTTATTTTGTTAATTCAGTGTCTGAGTGAATATTTTACAACCTTGATGAAATATTTGACTCCCCAATATAACTTGTGTAATATGAAATTAAAAGCTAAGTTGCTGTTTGGAAAGTGGGCACGTGAATTAGCTCATTCCACTAACTTGAGAATAGTTCAGTTGGTTTGAAGCATACAGTCTTAATCAAGAGTTTAGATATTTGAATACTCACCAACTAAAAAGAATAATAATAACTTAATTAATTAACCAATCCCATTCGTTACATAAATATAGATTCATGAAACCACCCATACTTTATACTATATACCAACTCCAACAAATTAAAAAATCAAAACCAAAGGCATGGATATACAAGCCTCAAGTTTTTTTTTTTTTTTTTTTTTTTTGAAACAAGGGTAACCACACCCGTCCCTAGGTCAGGCACCAGAGACATTGAAGAAGTAAAGTCACAGGTGAGTCTCGAACCTGAGATCTTGAAGGGAGCATACATTCAAAGACCAAGTCTAGCCTCAAGTTTCTATAATCTCATTTAAGGTACACGACTCAATCAGCAATGCATCCTTTCTATAGATTTTGATTTATTTTTTTTTGATGACCCAGAAACTTGGAGTTTTGCTCCTCTAAACCCGGGGCACCAATAGCCTATCCTTAGACTATCCTTTCTATAGATTGTAGATCACAGAATGCAATGAATAGAAGTCTGCAATAGCAAATCAGAGAGCTGTATTACTAACCACTGCCTCAACTAATGGCAAAATCAATGGATGTTCCAACATCAGACCCCCAGCTACTTTGAACGTAACCTCCTCTTCAATCTGATGCAGTTTTTACCATCAATAAGATTTGAAAATATTGCAAAGGAAAAAAAAAAACTTCTGAAAAGATCCAAGTATGTAATATTCCCATGTTTACCAGGCTATCTATAATCTCCTCTGGTATGTCATAGAAATAAACCTTCAGCACAAAATCAGTTCAACATTATTCAACTTGCCTTGAGACCATGTAAAAATGTTGCCACTGAAGGGAACAAAATGTGAGATGAAGCTAATTATACCTCTGCCTTCTCCCATCCCCCTTTTCTTGTTCCTGTCTTAAGGTTGGTTACAAGTATTGAGCCCACAACTGATGCATGACTTCCAGAATAGCCTGAAGTTCGAGTTAAGTCGATCAATTTTCACAACTTTCTACAGGAAGAAGTAATAAATGTTATAAGTCTGCAAGACAATTAACCTTTGATGAATTTTCGTGCTTCGTCCTTGTTAGATGGTTTCTCTCTAATTGTCCCTTCATAGACCACCACCTCAAATTCAATCAAATGCAGTAATTAAGACTTTAGACTTAAGACTTAATAGATTACTTGGCAAAAGAGAGATACCAAAGAAAAAAGATAGATACACATCACTCACTCACACAAACTAATTTGTAACTAGTTTGTTACCTGCGATAGATTTGGCATGCATTTTGGAATTTTTTTTTCTTCGAACTGTTCAGTTACATGATTACAAGTGATTTTTAAGGATTCTAAAAAACTTGAGTGCTTTTAGAATAAATATTTATTCAAAATTATCCTAATCTCACTTCAATTTTACATGAATTGATGCAAATAATGAATGAGAAAGAGGGAATTAGAGCATACTGTGTCTGCCGTGATTAACAATGTTGCAGGTGCATCATTGTCCAGTTGAGCACCTGAGGCTAAAATTCTTGACATAATTGCATCTGCCTAACAGAAATCAAAGGATAACCATCAGATAGAACTTATAAGCCCTTATCATGACCCTACAAGTGAAAGACTAAAAAAATATGAACTTATACTAGATTAGTAATCCCTGTCTTCCAGCCAACAAGAGCAATAGCCGAGTAGCATAAGTATACCCATGAATGAAGAGATCATGGGTTTGATTCTCCCATCCCTAATTGTTGTTGAACTCCATAAAAAAATAAAAAAATAAATAAGTATTCCCTATCTTCCAAAGAATCAGGATGCAACAGTGAATACCAAAATGTTGAATCTGCTAGACTCCAGTATAGCATCTCATAGGACAAGAGCCTTTTTCTGCTATTGATATGTAAAGTTATCGTTCGGGTTTAGTATCCTATAAACTGCTACAACTATCTTCAATGACCAAAAATTTACAACTGGACAATGACCAAAAGTCCCATTAAGAACCTTCTGCTGAATTCATAGTGAATTGGATGGAAGTAAGAGTTACTGGGGTTCTAGATAACACAGCTTTACAATAGAATTAGAGGTACTAACTCGCACTTAAAAACATGATTTTCAAAGACAAACAAACACCATTTGATCGATTCATTGATAATTTAACCTATAAGGTGGTATCTTGGTGTAAAATATCTCCTCTATTTTGTGACTATAGCTATGATTCTCTTATCCACAGTTGGAGGGCTGTATTATAAATGACTCAATGTACTTCGTAATTTCATATCAGTAATGAAATTGTTTCCTATCAAAGAAAAAAACTTGCACTTACAAAGCAGGTTTCGTGAACTAATAAACTATTGTCACTCACTTGAATTACAAACGAGATTAAGAAAGTTGAAATACCTAATTTCCAAGTATAATGGCAAAGATTGTGTGCTTAAGAAAACCTTTTCAACTATTAAGAACTCTTACTTAAGCAGTTGAAATACCAATCCAATCAGGCTTTTAATGACTAGAAATTTGAGCAAGGCCTATGATGGAACCCCAATTGATATTGAAATTACAATAATAAAGTAGAAAAGTAACCAAGCCACACCACCCAAAGGGTTGGTGGCCAAGTGGCTCGATTGGTTGTAATCCAATTCGATTCCACAGTCATGGGTTCAATCATTTCAATTTCATCTCAGTCGTAGTACCCTCTATGTAGCCCACCCCAATTTGAACTTAAACAAAAAACAACAAAAAAGTAAGCAAGGCACACCTTTGCCTCGGCCAGAGCCATGACCAGTTCTTCTGGCTTTTCCTTCCTAATAGCTTTCTCATCAATATCTGCCGTCTAATAAAGAACAACTCCTCAATTGAATCCACCAACAAGTAAAGCAAGAAGAAACAAGGAAAATCAAAACCCAATAAGAAAATTCACCATTAAAGTGAACTCATATCCCATCTCTGATAGAATCTGGCGGCGGGCCATGGACGACGAACCTAAAATCACCTGCCCACAAATAAACAAATGCAGAAATTGGGAGTGAAACACAAAAGGGAACAAGAAATTGCGGCTACCCAGTTCCCAAAATGAAACATTTCGGGGATTGTTTTCGAATTAGGAATGTAAAAACATAGAGAGGAAATGGTAAGAACCTGAAATGGGGATTTAGCGGCGGCCATTTCTGAGCAGTCTCCGAGTTTGCAGGATAAGATTTGGAGTTGGAATCTACAGAGAAAACCAATCCACGATAACTGCAGCGAACGGCCTCTTCCTTGTCTTCTTCTTCTTCTATTATTATTTTTTTTTTAACAGTAAAATGCCAATCTTTCAACTACATGGAGTTGACTAACTTAAGAATTTGGATGCATTTCCGGTAGCACCCACGCCATGATATCATCTATATGACATCTTTAGTACCCATATCTTATTTATCTTTTTTTACTTTATATTTATCATAGAAAAAATTAAAAGAAAAAAAAATGTGTGGCTATATAAATAAGTGATGTTATGGTGATGATGCTATCACCCGTGCACCCAAATTGTTTTTCTTTAACAATAAAAGCCTCAACTTTAACCTAACACAAGTAGGTGATGAAGCAATAGCTGCATCATTAGTATTACGTGATCGATAAGCAACTATTCAAAATAATTTCTCATCTTTACTATAAAAAATTACTCTTGATTTCTAATTACTCATTTTTACCTACTCAAAATAACTCTTTTCTATCCACTTAAACAATTTCAAATTCACTTCCAAACAAGCCATTATTTCTAATTTGTCTACAAAAAAAATATTACTTCAAAAGATTTAAGTAATATTTTTTTGGTGTCATTCTTAATTTTTAATTATTCAAAATAATTTTTCAAACTAACTTCTCATCCAAACACCTCCGTATATACATACATTTAGTTATATTACTTCCTAAAGTTTGAGGTGTGAATTCCAGCTTATAACCTTTGGTTATCCTTTCGTATGGCATTTGAATTATTTTTTGTTGGCAGAACTAGCTTACAAGGTTATTATTCGGAATTGAAATTTAATTAAAATGGCCAAACTATATACATATATTTATAGTGGGTAGGAAAAACGTCAATTATTGAAGAGTGACCAAGTGCGTGGTACGAACAGTGAAAAATATATTAGTCATAAAATATTTCAACCATTTGTTTGAGAACCAAATCACCTATATACTCATTTTAATTATAAAAAAAAAAACAGATTGGAACGTGTAGTTAACTAGTTATTAATGTGGAGTTAAGAATCAAGATGCCCGATTGCGAGAGGAGCACCAATCGGAGAAACGTCAAGGCATTATAAACGAAATCAAGAAAGAATCAAATGAGAGCAAGATGTTGACTAACCAAACAGCTAGAGAGACAAATTGCATGAAATACGAGATTCTTACCTTTGTTGTAGAATGAAATTCGCGAAATCGTAATAGGAACGTCATCGCGGCGATTGAGCCATCGCCCAATTCGGAAAGATTTGGATGGATTTTGGAAGAGAATATAAAAGGAGACCGGTGTAATCGATGGAGGGAGATAAATCGAGAGTTTTTTCATTGTTCTTGTTTACTGTTTTCTGTGTTATTTGTTAGACTCATTTGTGCATTTAAGCAGTATTTCGGCATGTTTTCCATATCGTTATTTGTGTCTCTTGCTTGTATGATGAATTAACTTAACTAAGGCAACACTAAGAAAAAGTGGAATAGTTTTAGTATGAGTTAAGAAGAAATAGAAATGATATAATTGGAGCATATTAACTAGGTTCGAATATCAATAGTAAGTGTCGACAGACCATCCACACACGCTACAAAGTTGCAAATTAGAGGAGAAAATAAAATAAAGCTAGTTTTCATGTTCGGTAGGTTAGTATTAAGTCTTTCGTACTTTAAATCGAAGTTTAGGAATACACGCGTAACTATTGCATACGCAGCACAAAGTTATGATTCAGTTTTGCCTGGAATTTTGTAATTATGATGCCATTTTGTATATGTACTTCAAGAGGGTAATTTGTTAATTTGAATTACACATCAATTGTATTTAACACTTATGGTGAGTTTAGATGAACCTTGGGTTAGTTGTAAGGTTAGGTTAACTATCCAATTTATGGGTGTGTGATTGTATTAGTATATAAAGCACCATGAATTCTCCTTCAACCTTTGAGAGAGAAAAGTCCTAGCCACAAAATTGAGAGCTCTTGAATACCCTTGAGAGAGATCTTCTCACATTTTGAACAGTAAAATAGGCCAATCCAAACTACTTTATATCAGTGTGCTATCTCTTCTCCTCGTTATCCTTCTTTACTTTATATTTGATTTCATCTCTATTGATTTGATTTGATTTAGATTCGAAAAATTTACAGGTAAAAAAAGAGTTGTATGAAATTAAAGGGTTGATGCAATTACATACTAGTTTTTAAATTAATGTTAGTAATGATTGGATGATTTAGTTGAAGTAATTAACTGACTTCATGATTGATATGAGATTTAGTAAGTGATGAAGGAGGTTATTTTGAAACGTGTGACAGTGGAGTTACAATGGCGGAAGATTCTTAATTTCTTCCCGTCGAAACTTCTTCTCTTTCGCTATGAACGCCTCGATCTTCCTCTGAAATGCCTCGCTGCTCAACTCCACATGATCTAATCCACATCCCGACGCCGCATTCTTGGCGCTCTTCGCTTCAATATCGCCATCGATTGAACTAATCACCTCCGCGATGATCTGTTTGTCCTCGCACACAATCTCCACCTCCTCCAAGATCGAGGGGGATTTAGGACTTAGGTGTGAGAATTGGTTAGGTCTTGCAACGAGTGCGACGATGATGGCGTTACAGAGGAGGAAGCCGAAGAGCGGAGTGGCGAGGAAGCCGAGGAGCTTGGCGATGTAATCGGCGGCGATCGGGAGCCGAGAGAGGGTCCAGGAGAGGAAGAGGATTAGAAAACAGAGCTCCATGAATCGGAACAATTTGGCAATGATTTGAAGAAGAGTGTTGCATTTGGGAATAGGGCTTGAAACCTTCTCTGCTTTGTCCAGGAAGAACAAATCCATTTGGATTGAAGGAGAGGAAAATGAGAGAAATGAAGGCTTTGCCATGGATAATTGGAGGATATTTATAGAGTGGAAAAACAACAGACTTTTTTTTTTTTTTAATTATTTTATAATTATAACAAATCTAGTCGAGATTAGAAAATTTAGCAAAGTTATTCAAAAATTTGGTCTAAATTTGTAATTATTTTATAAATTTTGAATATGAGATTTTTCATGTATAATAAAAATGGGCTAAAAATTACATCTATAACAAAACTGAAAATAATTGCACATATACCAAAATTCTGAGTGATTAAGCTGAATCGAATTCAATCGATAACTAGTGATTGAACTCAATCAGTTGAGCTCAATCACTAGTTATTGATTGAGTTCGATTCAGTTCAATCACTCATAATTTTGGTATAAAAGAATTTTTGATAAACATGTGCTATAATTCTAATAGGAGGCCATAAGGTTGGTATACTTAACAAATTTCCTAACAATATCATGTCAACCTATAATTTTATTGTTTTGTGTGTAACGCCCACCTAATGACTTTGTTTCACTTACAATATTAAAAAGTCCTAAGTTGAATCACTTTCCCAAATATATATATCCACAAATTGAATATCAAATCACATTTCCATGAAAGAGTAATTTACTCTAAATTTTGATACCAAAGAGTAGTTTACTCTAAATTAGATCTGCACAGCCTGGGGCAAAAAAAAAGTAAAATTTAAACATAAATCATAATTATGGTCAAACTATAAGTCTCTCTTTTTTTTTCTTTTTTTTTTTTTTTTTTTTTTGAACTTGGTCAAACTATAAGTCAAGACTCCAAGACCCTCATAACTGTTATACTACTACAATAACAAAAAATATAGGTGACACACAGAAATTCAGTTTTTTATAGGTCCATATTTTATTTGAAAATATTAAAATCAATTTCAATATTTTATTTTAAATAAAGTTCAATTTTCTTTTTACAGAGCTGTCAGTCGTCCCTGGTCTTCGCCAATAATCTGGACCACAGTCAGAAAGGCGTGAGTCAGTGGCAATACTGGCCAAATAGAGCATGCCACGTGCATTTTCCTTGGTAAAAAGACATAACTACCCCAAGTAGATTTTACAGTTTATTTCCCCCCCCGCCCCCTCTTTTGTTAGATTCTTGACCATGTCAACACATGCAGTTTTTGAAATGTTCAATATTGAAAATCATTTTTAGAATTCTTTGTGAATAATTTGTTTCTTGAGGGTAAAGGGTAAAACCAAGTGTGGATGTTATGATTTTTACCGACAATAGGTCAGTGGTACGTTGATTCATTGTTTGATGATAATTCAATTTAACTCTATGATCACGAATTTAATTTTGGATATCGATATTTGATACTCTCACTTATTTGAGAGTAGTCGACACTAAAATTTTAAACTGGATCTTTACACTCTTATTGGTGTAAAATAAAATTAAAATCATAAAAAAGAAAAAAATCAACAAAAAGAAATTGGTTTTTGTTTTTTTTACGATAGAAATTTGGTCGTTTTAGGTAACCAATAATTGGGGGAGAATTGTTAGGGCAATGAAGAAGTTGAATCAGAAACCAAACAAAACGTGTACTTATGAATGTCAGTGAATCACAGCCATACATCTTGGAACCTGTTGCGTTCGTGTGGGAGGAGGTTCAGATCACGTGGTCTCTATTTTCCGACATGTTCCTTGTTTTGTTTTGTTTTTAAATATAAATAATTTCTAAATATTTGAAGTTTCTGTAATAAAATTAGTGTGTATCAGGAATTCAGAAGGTGTAATGTAAATTGTAATGCACGCAAATGGAGACGAATTTTTGGTGCCAGTGTTTTGCCTTAATACACACACTATGTTTTCCCCCTTAATTTCAAATTTTCTATAGGAGTGTTTTGGACAAGTGAGTTTCGAGAAATAATTCCATGAATAAAAACATTAACCATCATTTTCTCATAATTTTCCATAAAAAAGTTGACCGCATAGTAATTTTATTATTTGATGGTTATCTAGTTAAATAATAAGGTCACGAATTGAATTTTATGTCTCAGAGTAGTTGGCACCCTCCTCCCTAATGTATTCAGAAAAAGAAATACCTTTAATCCTTTCATAATTATTATTTATTTCACCCACAATAACCATCCAACCTTCTCATTAGCTCAACATTCATCTTGCTGAGTTCTCATTCCTATCCAAATTTAACTCCACCTTAAAACTCAATGAAACTTCAATCAATTTCCCACTTAACACATAAATTTTAACAATAACTCACACCCCACTTTCTTCTAATATTTTACCCAGAGATCGTTAAACCATGTCCAAACATCAATCCCCAAAATACAATACCTTCACAAAGACAATCCCCTCATGGACAGCCTAACGTTGTAATTTCTTAGTTCCACAACAAGTACCATATATAATTAGCAAACTTTGTTTAGTCATGACCGAACATTTGCTCGAATAAAATTTTAAGTCTCTCACGTAAAGTTCTATAGGCTCCCTTTGATAACCATTTAGTTTCTTGTTTTTAGTTTTTCAAATTTAAGTCTATTCTCTCTCAAATTTCCTACAATATGCTTCATTCTTCCTACCATTCATCCATCTTTCTTTAAGAAAGTAGGAGAATACTAACCAACTTTTAAAAACAAAAACAAACTTCGGGAAGCTACTTTTTTTTGTTTTTAAAAGTTGGTTGGTCTTCCTCTAATTTCTTAAGGAAAGATGTATACATAGTAGAAATGATGAAACAAATTGTAGGAAATTTGAGAGAAAATAGGCTTAAATTTGAAAAACAAAAAACAAGAAACCAAATGGTTATCAAACGGGATCTTAGTTTTTAGTTTTTGGCTTTTGAAATTTAAACGTATTCTCACTCAAATTTTCTACAATGTGTTCCACCTTACTTACCATATATCCATCTTCTCTTAAGAAAATAAGATAATACTAACCAACTTTTAAAAACAAAAAAAAGTAACTTCTAAAAGTTAATTTTTGTTTTTAAAAATTGGTTAGTATTCTCCTACTTTATTAAGAAAATATGGATATATGGTAGGAATAGTGGAACACACATTGTAGGAAATTTGAGTGAAAATAGGTTTAAATTTTAAAAACCAAAAACAAAAAATCAAATGGTTACCAAACGGAACTTTAATTAGTTACGTACTCCTCACCTATCATTGAGACAACCTCAAAGTTGCCGCATAAATTGAGACACTTTTGTGCTCCCTACATATAATAAACGCACACTAAAAATCAAATTTCACACCAAAGATTTAATAAACAATCCGCATAAAATTCACCCACAAAGAATTGGGTTCTCAAGAAACCAAATAGTGGAGCGAGTACAAAACCCGCCAACGCTTAAGTTTCAATACCAATTCCGGTGAAGACTCAACTAAAATAACTAATTTTAACTAACTTTAGTAGGACTTTACTAGCATGCATGACTATTGTATAAGTATCAAAGTTTTTTATATTACTGTATTACAATAATACATCAAGAAACATTTTGGGAAATCAATTGTTAACATTAAATGGTATATCAATAACAAAAAAAACTTAACCATTCATTCATTAATTCAAGAAAACAAAGAGAATTATTGTTTGACAATATTAAAATAGACCGAACATAAAATTTTCAAGCTACATCTTCAATTCCACATTTAACCATAACGATCTTTTAGTTCAAGTACTGTAGTTTTCACTGTTGCATCATTCATAGATTTTTTTGCATACTTAACCATGTTGTGTATCTGACAATTAATACATCAATAATTATACAATTTAGTTCAAATATCAAAATAAAGAGTAATACAATATAATAAACCAATTAGAGCAAATTAATAGCACACATTAATATGGTACACACAATGTGTTCAGTCCGTGATGTTGTTTTCTTTAATAATACTTTTTAATACTAAATCAAATGATCAGTAACACATATAGTACATAACTCGACACACAAACAGTACACAACACAATCGAAAACCCCAAAATCGCCAAATCACGAACGAAAATCGGAAACCCCAATAACAAAACCCATGAATTAATACACAAACAGTCTATAGAAATCGATACAGTACATGTATTTAGCACGGTCAACCATCCATGTAAAGTCTTAATATACTTGTGGGAAATTCCATAGTGGAAAGGATGAGTTTTGACACTCAGTAAGGATCCCCAACTCGGGGTCAGACATGAATACAATAAAAAGCAGATAGAACACATATAAACATCATCAATATCTTAATCTTTATTACCAACATCTCAAACAAGAGATGCTCAAACCCGAACTTTTGGGTACCAAGTTAAGTGACCGCGTTCCTGGCTTGAACCACATAAATAAATCTAATGACATCAAACTATTAGATCAAAACCTTCCTAGTGAGAACTTATGTCTCAAAAGAACAAACTTGGCATCTTATCCAGGGTGGACACCCTGTGAGTAGAGCTACCTGGTTGCCTTCAGGCCTCACACACTCACTATGACATTGTTGATCCAGCCGATTCACAATGGGATATCGCTCTGCTACCACACACTGAATAAAAACCCCTAGGAATACTGTCAGAAAAACCCGGCAGGCAGAGTGACTTGGTCGGCCGACCTTCTCACATCCTAGTGTTCAAGGATATCGCCTTGAACCTTGGGGAGTGCATCTCTACATCGTAGTCCATTAACCCCATAACTGAACCAGTACCCTCTATCTGATAGTTGTACCTCGACCACGTCCTCTAGAGCACCAGCACGTGCTATAAATCACTGTCTTCTATAGGTTAAAAAAATATTTTTTAAACTTAATATTCAATTTGTGTTAGTCGGGTTAGCTCGAATTGATTTTAGGTCAATGCATGAAAAAATTATTAAAAAACTAATCCAACCCAAAAATGTTTTTAATTCAGTCCAAGCTCCATCAAATTGGATTGGGTTGGGTTGGTTCGGGTTACTCGGGTTGGATTGTTGGAACACCCTACTAAAAAATATAAAATTTGCTATCTTCAGCCACAGCATATGTTTGTTACCATCATCGATCCACCACAAAGATAACTTGTGCATTTTCATTGATTAGGTTGATGAAAAGAGTTCTCAAGGAACCAGCGAAATTCCCTACATTAATGGCCAATAGGGGATCATAATTTAAAATGATTAACCATACGTTATATCGGCTTCAAATTTAGTCTCCATATGCCTATCAAGATCTAAAATGATAGCCACTAACTGCCATGTGAGCTTTAAAATAGGCAGTCTGGATCAACAATGAAACAAGATACTTCAGCCCACAATCAGAAAAGCTGTATCTTCCTTCTCTACATTAAAACTGCATTTAGCTATTACCATGAAGTGGCTCAAATGGTCAAAGATAGCGCCTCTAGATGCTTAAAGGTAATGGGTTCAATCCATGGTGACCACTTACCTAAGAATTAATTTCTTAGGAGTTTTCTTACCATCAAAATGTTGTAGAGTTAGACGGTATGTCCTGAGCAAAATCTTTCGACTTTTAGATGCTTAGCCGCAACGAGAAGTGACCGTGCTATTCCCAGCATCCTTAGCCAGTCCTTTTTCCCTCATGATTCTCCTGAACTTATCTACGGAATCCCACTTTCCTATTGATGCATAAAAATTTGATATCAGCACATAATTTCCTGCCTTGTTGGGATCCAATTGGAGGAGCATTTTGGCAGCAAACTCCCCCCTTAAAGCATCTTGGCTATGGCTGCAAGCATTAAGTAAAGCTGCCCATATCTTTGAAGTAGCTTTAACACCGGACGTCTCCATATCATGGAACACACTCCAAACTTCAACAATCTTACCAGCTCGACCTAACATATCTATGACGCAAGCGTAGTGTTCGGAACCTAGAAACGAACTACACTTCTCCTTGGCAAAATTAAAACATTCTTGACCCTGTTCCACCAGCCCGGAATGCCCACAAGCCGATAAGACAGAAAGAAACGTCACTGAATTTGGCAAGACTCCAGTTCTGCCCTCCACCATCATCTTGAACAGTTCAAAAGCTTCTAGCCCATCTCCATGACTTCCATATGCTTGTATCATGCTGCTCCATGATACTACATCCTTATTACGAATTCCATCGAACACTGTCCGAGCATTCAAAATTTTCCCACATTTCGCATACATATCCAGCAAAATGTTGCATAGTTGAGTATTAGATGTCAAACCATGACGAACCGAAACACAGTGTATTTGTCTCCCTATCCACACATCTGAATTCTCAGAGCAAGCAGCCAGGGCACTTGTTAGTGCAATTGCATTAGGTCTCATCTTCCTCATCAAACCGAATGCCTCAGCATAATTCTTATTCCTCACACACCCAGAAATCAAAGAATTAAGCATAACAACATCCTTTACACAATTTAAACTAGAGTACACTTTCATGGCCTCGCTAATACAACCAACACTAGAGTAGAAATCAACCAATGCAGTACCTAAAACAAGCATATCTCTGTCCATCACAACAACCACCCCATGAACTTGCTTACCCAACCGAAAAGCTTTCGAAGCCGCGCAAGCTTTCAGCACTGAACACAAAGTAAACACACTACACTCCACATTCTCCCTCTTCATCTCTTCAAACACATTGAGTGCTTCTCGAGCAAGACCCTCCCTCAAGAAACTGGACAGCAACGCGTTCCACGCAACCACGTCCTTGAACTCCATCTCCTCAAAGACCTTAACAGATGCATGAAGAAGCCCACATTTGGAGTACATGTCCAAGAGGGCAGTTTTAGTAACAACCCCAGAACAGGTACCGGTTTTGACGATGAGCCCGTGAAGTTGTAGGCCATATTGGGAAGTGGGTAGTGCCGAGCAGGCGGCCAAGGCGGCGGTGAAAGTGTAGGCAGAGAGAGCAGAGCAGGAGCGGTGCATTCGACGGAAGAGAGACCATGCATCGGAGTGGCGGTGATCGCGCACATAGGAGTTGAGAAGGGAATCAAGGGTGGAAAAGTCTGTTTGAGACAATTCGTCGAACAGTTGGTGGGCATGGGAGCAGAAGCGTTTGGTGCAAGGAATTGGAATTGGAATTGGAATTGAGAATGTGGCCAAATACAGAGCTTTATTCATTGGGGAACGCATTGCTTTGCTCAACAATATTTTTTTTACACTATAATATAACAAAACCTTCTTTTAAACCTTCTCGCTATGACCATCGGGCTCTACTAGAGCGCTTTTATATGCATGTTAATATATATATAGGAGGTTGGGATGCCAATCAGTCGGTCGAAAATTAATATTGAACCCACCTAATCGATTTTAAAATGAAACCAAGCCGTCTGGTCGGTTACGTCCGTCGATTATTTAGTTCTTATTAAAATAATATATTCATCATACAATTGTATAAAGAATTTCAAGATAATTAAGAAATATATTTAATTATATGAAAATATCGATATTTTATAAAGAAATTTTTCGGTTAACCATTTTTGTAATCGACACCGACCGACACATACTTGAAAACACCCAACCGACCCTAATTCAGTCGGTTTGGTCGGTCGAATCGACCTTAGGGGAATGTATGAACACCCCTAATAGCATGATGACCTCTAACATTATAATCATGTCTATTTTTTATTTTTTTTAAGATTACAATAATTGAAGGTGGAGGGGTTCGAAGATCTCTTAAGTCATAGAATCAACACTAATGCCATTGAGCTACTACTCTTACTTTGGGCATAGACTTCAACTTCAAGAGACCACAGAGTTCAAGATTTGAGACTCGAGACTTCGGGTTAGGGTAATTCCATGGCATTTGTGGCATCCAAACACAATCACAATCAATGGATAAAAAGAACATCTACATCTGTAAAAAAAAAAAAAACTACAAACTACAAAAGTTGCCCAATTGATATCACTACTTGTCAGCAGATACCAAACAAATAAGTTCATCTCATTACAATGCTTGAATCCGTCCTTCATAACCATAGTGCTTCAAGAGCCCTTCATCTTGCCGCCAATTTTCTCTCACTTTAACTTCAACCTGTTCAAGCATCACTTTGTTATTAACACATACTTTCTGCAACAGGGATACAAACACCCACTAAATGCATTCAACTAGACTGCCTCGCAATGGTTACAGTTACGCTTCACATTCATAGGATGGTATAAAGTAAGTATCGATACCTCGAGATACACTTTCTTCTGTAAAAAATCTTCTATGTCGAGACGAGCAGCAGTTGCAAGGAGCTTCAGAGCCTTTCCTTCCTGTGAACAATCAGATTGCAGTGTTAGACGTTATAAGATTGCAGTGTATAGGCCTCCTCTTGTAATGATTTTGTTTAAGTTTTCTGTTTTTGAAAATTGTGTTTGTTTCCTTTCATTTTCTTTACCATCGCTGTCACCCCCTTCAGTTTTTAAGACTGGCTTGAATTTCTAAGCACATTTTTAGTAATTTGATAACAAAACAAAGAAACTCATGAGTGAAAGTAACATTAGTAAACTTAACTTTAAAAAAAAAATAGTTATCCAACAAAGTATTAATTAAAGCCAACAAGAGTATAGCTTAACTAACAAAAAGCATGGGTTTGTGATCAAGAGATCATGGGTTAAATCCCCTCCGATGTTGTTGAACAAAAAAAAATACCTTAATTAAACAACATCATATCTTACCCAATTTTTTTTTTTTTTTGATATCCGTGACTGTCCAGGCCAGCTTTCGCGCACCTCAACTATTGTCACGGGACATACCGTCCGACCCTACGATATTAGGATGCCAAGGAAAACCGTAGGAAATTAATTCCTAGGTAGGTGGCCACCATAGATTAAACTCATCACCTTATGCACCCAAAGACCCTCTTTGACCAATTGAGCCACTCCATGATGATTGATATCTTAAACAAAATCATTGGATGCTTTAGACTCAGAAATCATGGATAATTTAGTCCCTTTCAATTCTTTTTTTTTTTTTTTTGGATACGAAACAATTTCAGGGAAATAATTTAGTCCCCTTCCATTCACCAGATGATATGTGTTGTTAGAAGTACTAGATGGAATTTTAAACAGAAAATATACAGTTCTATGCTAATACTACCACAAAATTTGCATAAATCACAGCCCTCTGGTATTCTGCAAAGTTAAGATTCTCGTTGTAGTCCCAATGGTCAGGGAAATAATTATATACACTAAATACACAGGCCAATATACTATATTATCTTTTTCTTTTTCTTTTTTATCTGTGACTGTCCGGACCAGCTTTCCCGCACCTCGACTCATATCTCGGGACATACCGCCTGACCCTACAACATTTAAATGTCAAGAAAATTCATAGGAAATTATTTCCTAGGTAGGTGGCTATCATGGATTGAACCCATTCACTCCAAAGTCCTCTTTGACCAATTGAGCCACTCCATGATGGTTCAATATACTATATTATCTACGGGCAAGATTGATATGACTTTGAAGAACCGGGCTTGGAATGACTTGTACACTAAATAACTAAGTAGATAAAATGGTTATCTACTTACCTTCCCGATGAGAATGATTTTCTGAGAATTTTTCTCAACAACAACTTCCGCTTGAATAAAATCTTTCGCACCCGGTCTGCTCTTGTAGCTCACAACATTCACCTGGAAAGTTCAAGGGCAAACTTCTATCATTTAACACAATAATTTTACAGACTAATTAGTATTTAGAATAGAGAATGAAAAAGGGGAAAAAAGATCAGTTATGCACCTGGCATGCGTAAGGAACTTCGTTGCGATATTGCATGAATATCTTTTCCCTGACAATTTCAGAAACAAAAAATCTTTCTGGATGCTCGCTAACTATGTCCTGAAACTCAAAAGAAACAAGATAAAGGTGTCATATATATCAATGCCATGGCTTATAAGTGAAGAAGTAGTTTAACTATACCACCTGGAAGTATTAGATGCTGTTGTGAACAAATTTATAACAGTTTAATTCAATAAAAATGGTTCTTGATGAATAAGAGCCACAGAAAATCAACAAATTATCCAGCTTCAAAGACATTATACATTCTAATGTTCCAAACAACGACATGGACTAAAATCCAAACTTATTTGCTCATATCTTTTAATAATAAGCCAGATGTGCTGCAAGACAGTAACAAACAAGTTCTCAAGAGCTTTTAACCGAGATGGAAGTACTATTCATTTATCTAAAACACACTCTGCTACATTTACAGAGGACTGCTAGCCTATACTATTTTTAAATAATACAAGAAGTGTTCAGATTTTGCGTAGGGAAGAAATTGAAAGATGAAGGCAATATTGAAATTGGCATGGAACATAGAAAAGCGGAAATTTTAAACAAAGCTCCATCAAACTACTAAAATAACTAGTTTATTGCCGCATATCACTTTCTCTAACTTCTTGACATATATTTCATCTTTATGACTCCGAGAAACTGAGCTTCTATTGAGAAAAATGTTTTTTTTTAAAACAAGGGTAACCACGCCCATCCCTAAGCCAAGCACCGGAAGACATCGAAGAATGGAGACGCGAGAAGTGACTTCAAATTAATGTCACAGGTGAGTCTCGAACCTGGGACCTTGAAGAGAGCACACCTTCAAAGCCCAAGACATCAAAGCAATTGAGAAAAATGTTTCTTTCTATGATAATGGTACAATCTCATCTACCATATCATGCCTTCTATTATCACTATAAAAATGACTAAATAGCCGAACAAAATAGTTCACATCTAATGGACACAATCGTTGAGCAACAATTACAAGGAGTAAGAAATAACTCATGAATACTTAACCATAGCTGTCGTGCTTCTTCTTTCAAAGGTAAACAACGAAAAAAAGGCCTGCTCCTTACGAAGCTAATTTCCTCACTTTTCTACAAATATATCCCAGAGGACCTCGATAATTGCCAATCATAAGTTAAACTGTAATTTGATTGACTCCAGAATACACATATTTCAAATAGATTTAAGATCTAACCATTATGGCCAATTCTTAGGTGTACAAACATACAAGCAAAAAAATATATAGGTTTCACTAGTTGCATACCTTTGGATAATAAGCTGGCCCAACAGGGAGTTTTGATAGTATCCATTCCTTCACATCTTCCACCCCATGGCCAAACTTGGCGCTCACAGGTATAACCTCATCAACATTAGTGAATTTCTCATACCACTGCAAAGACAAGAGGCTTCTTTGAGATGAAGCAAAAATTTAACGAAAGGAAAGCAAGAAAGAAGAGTTTTTTTTTTTAAGAAAAATGAGTCTACTCGAACACACCTACAAAAACATCAAGCAATGGGTTCTGACCTCAAGTTTCTTTGCAATTTCCCCCGGTTTGATCATATCTTTTTTATTTAAAACCAGCAAGGTAGGAGGCATTTCTTTGAGGTCTCCTACACCCTCTTCCAACACTTCATCAATCTACAATCCCAAATAAAGAAAGACTAAATTCAGGAAAAGAAACCATTACATTCAAAAGCACATCTTAACTCAAGTTGCATACTTTTTGAGGCGGTTTACATGCATCAACAACAACCAGAACACAGTCTGCATTAATGGCTGCGCTGCGCACATTTTTCATCATCATGGAGTCTAACTTGTGCATTTGCTTCTCAATGACACCAGGTGTATCATAAAGAATCATCTGCAGTTAAGCAATTAAGCAATTAACCACATAACTATAGTATAGCATGAGTTCGGAGAGTAAGTAATGTTTGCAAGAATCTTCAAAACAAAAGTGAATTTCGTAATAGAAAATATAAGGCCGAGTGGCTACACTTCGCTACACTTCTTTCACAATTCCGTTGCCTGCTCCTGTTCATGTGAGTGTTTACATGTATGCCAGAACAACAAGGTCCAAGGACTCTTATTCTCGAATCTAGATCTGAAACTCAGTCTGTTTGCTCTGACAAAAAACTGACATTTCCAAGAGGTGGCACAATTAGTCGAAGGTTTGCGCTTTGAAGGTATACTCCCTTTGAGACTCCAGATTCGAGACTTGCTTGTGACATTAATTTGTAGACATCTCCCAATTGTGTCTCCACTCCTTCGATGTATCCTAGTGTTACGGCTTAGGGACGGTCTTAGGATCCCACATTGTAAAGATTGGAGACCTCATAATAATATCTAAGAAAGGTATGACTACTCTTCTCATCACCAATTAATTTTGAGATGGACGTCCACATTATCTAATAGACGGGCTAGTGATACATCGGGTATTTGGCACCAACTGATTTTGAAATGAATGTCCACATTATCTAATACACGGGTCAGTGATACCTCGGGTATTAGGGGTGCGAAGCTCTGATACATCGGGTTTATCCTTTGTATGAAAAAGGATCGACCCACTAAAACAAATGCATTTTCCACTCTTTCCAAGGCCTAATTTGTAATGACTAAACGCTATTCAAACTTCAAAATGAACAATAAAATCCATGAGATGAGTAAAATCAAACCTGATACTCGGAGCCGGAACATATACCCAGAATCCGGTGCCGAGTGGTTTGAGGTTTATCCGTAACAATCGACAGCTTCTGCCCTATCAAGCGGTTCACAAGAGTACTCTTCCCAACATTCGGCTTCCCTAACAAAGCCACATACCCTGCAACAAATTCCATCCATACATAACCAACCACTCACAATTTCAATCAAGAAATACACAACTATACATACCGCTTCTATGGTTAGGATCGCCGGCAAATCCAAGCTCCTCCAACTCGTAATCGTCGAGCAGAGTCAAGTTCCTGTCCGGCTTCTCATTCAGAGACAAGAACGATAACTCGTCGTCGGAGTACGAAGAGCTCGGCCCTTCACCATCTGCCGCTTCTTCTTCTTCTTCTTCTTCATCGCTAACGCTGATCAATTGGTCCTTCAACGTGGAGTTTTGGGCCCTGTATCTTGAATTCTTGGCTCGGATTTGGAATCGGGAAAATTGGGGCAATGGGGTTTGGGTTTTGGGGTAGGAAATGGAGATGACGTTGGAATATGAGAAGGGGGAGGAGTAGAATTTGCTCCGGGGAAGATTTGCCGGCGACTGTAAAGCGAGCTCCATCGTCGGAGCTGTAGCGACCGAGCGAGTTCAGGCTGTTACTTACAGTGGCTGTTGGATATTGTTTCTTCGCAATTCGGAATCAGTGGGTGGAGTAGATAACACTCAAAACGGTACCGTTTCATAGCCAAAACCCCGAAAATGAAGGAGTCCCATTTTAGACCTGCTCGGTTCGAGAACCATTTGCTTTTTAAAATTTAAGCTTAAAACAACCATCTTACATATATTTTTTTTATTTGGATATCTACCTCTCATCTATATTTGTAAAAACTAAAACAAAATTTGAAAAAAAAAAAAAAAAGTAACTTCCAAAAAATTGTTTTTATTTTTAAAAGTTTGTTAGTATTCACCTATTTTCTTAAGAAATTATGAATTTATCGTAGGAATGGTGGGATACAGTGTAGGAAATTTGGGTGAGAATAGACTTAAATTTAAAAAATCAAATGATTATCAAACGCGGCCTTAATTATCAATTTCGTTTCATTTTAGTTTTTAGACTTTCAAAAGTTCAATTTTAGTCCTTCGACTTTGTCAAAAACTTAAAAATAGTTCTTGAATTATAAAAAAAAAAACTAAATCATTATTTAAAATTGAATGAATAGGCAAGAAAATAATAATAAAATTGGATGAATCGTTAATAAAATAATCCAAATAGAGCAAATAAGAAGAAAAAAAATGAAATGGGATTTTCGCAAAAGGAAATATTATTTTCTTGCCAACTCATCCAATTTTAAATTATGGTTTAGATTTTTTTTAACTCAAGGACTATTTTTAAACTTTTGACAAAGTTGAAGAACTAAAATTGAAATTTTGAAAGTTTAAAGACTAAAATAGAATCAAATTGATAGTTGAAGACTAAAATAGTATTTTAACCTAGTTTTATTTATTAGACATGACAAAACGAAAAAAATTCCAAAATACTAAAATAAAATAAGAAAGAAATTAAATAAAATGACCAAAATTCCCCTATTAAGTATAGTTTGACAGTGAGGTCAAAGCTAGAGAAAATTTACGTGAGCGATGTTACCGACATGATTGATGGTCACGGTAGAGACCCTTGAAAATAAAGCCACACGGTTTAGTGGCTACGAGCGTGAAGAAAGCTCGTTAGGCTCTGTTGCCCACATAGAAAAGCATATTGAGACTTTAGACAACGCGCAAAAGAAATTGTGCAGATGGTGTCTGAGGAAATGTGAGCTACCATTGGTTTTTTTAGGATAGAGGTAGTGGAAATTTTTGAATAATATCATATTTGATATGGAAAAATACTTCAAAGCCATGAGTACAGTGTCGGAAGACATGAAAGTCACGTTAGCGTCAATACATTTGGTGGAAGATGTAAAATATTGTCATGGATAGCGTGTTACATGGACATCAAAGAAGGAAAATGTACCATAAATAGTTGAGAGTTGTTGAGACAAGAGTTGCGCTCAGAGAATGTTGAAGTGATCGCAAGACGCAAGTTGACAATGTTGAAGCAAACTAGAACAATTCGAGAATATGTCAAACAATTCATCATTGGCAAGAAATGAGACGTTATGAGTATAACCCCATTAGGAAGTGAACGTATAAACCAAATAGAATATCAAGATAACCAATTTTGGGTCAGTCTGAAGCGATATACTCTATAGTCAAAAACTGAAAGTGACGTTCTCATGATTAAGTCGATGAAAATACAATAACTAGTTTCAATTCAAAAAGACGAGTGCCTTCCAAAAAGTTAAAGAAGCATAAAGTTCATCAATACCTTTGAAGAATTCTTTTGAAGTGTTAGTTGAAGATGCAAAATCGGTAGACACAAGTCAAATCATGCAAGAGTTTTTCGATAAGTGGAAAAAATTTATGGGTACTAAGGTTTACTAGGACCGTAAGAGGTAAGTTACTCGAACGACCGCTGAATACGAGTGGAGTTGGTTGACATGGTCGTCAATCATTTAAATGAGGGAGAATATCATGGTCATGCTTGTCCAATGTGTGTTGTATATGGTCGCATGCCTACTTAGATCCATTTTTATCATGCTTTCATAATGTAGGTTTTACTTTCCATGTAAGTTGTCATTTCCTTGTATTATTGTGAGTGTATGACTCCTCGTCATTTTGCTGTGAAGTATGCCACATAAAAATGACCCAAAATGTATTATAGGGGATATGACTTCTTGAAACTTCATTTCTACCAACTTATATGAAAGATGCAATATAGTTTATGTGTAGTTGATGTTTATTGTTTCAAAGATAAAAGCATTTCAAAACCTTCGTTCTTCCTTTTTTTTCGAGACCTAAGAAGAACGTTGCACTAGTTTGCCCCCACTTTGCGTTTTCGTTCGAATGATTTGCTCGCCGAGTTAGAACAAGTGTCGCACAATCGCTATTCTGTTGCTTCTGAAGTGTGAATGTGACAAGCAAAATGCCATTGTGTTGTGAAGCGTTCTAGAATATTGGATTAACGATGTTCGACTTTTGTGTTTCACACTGTTTTGAGCTCACTCTTATATTAGGCGTGTATATATATATAAATAAATAAAGATATTAATGCATTTTAGTGTATAGTTTTAGTTTATTTCAAACCACTATTAATATATTAATGCATTTATAGAGTAGTGTGCAAACTGCAAAGGTTTGGGGGTTCATACTAGATATGTCAAGGTGGTGCCATTTTCAAAGGTTCTCTTATCACAATTTTAGGACATGCTTATATGTGAGCTAGAAAAGTAGAATAGACCACTTCTAAATGTTGGAAATTTGTTTATCTTTACAATGTAAGATCTTAACAAACTCAGAAGAGAATATATCATACCTCCCCTTTAAAAGAAGAGGAATGAAAACAAAATTTCCACTATGAGTGTATGACCAAGTCATAAACACCAATAAACCAAGCTAGCTGTTTGTGGGTATTTAGAATATGATTTTCTTTTCTTCTCTCACTAAAACTGAACTAAAATGGCAATAAAGTGTGGCATGATTGGGGAAAAGACAGCAAGAGGAGCACTCTAAAGCTGAAGATATAAGTGATGACACATTAAAGTGATAGCCAAACACCAAACTTCACATATATAATTGCCTCTTCCTCTCTAAAGTACATTAGGATTCCCACTTTCCTTTTCCACTTTCTTTCTTTCAGGAGTGTTTTTGTTTTGGAGTGATTTTTTTAGTATACATTGTTCTTATAAGCACTCCCATTAACATTATTTTTTATAAACTTTCTTTATTTGAATGTTTTTTTTTTTAATGGCCAGAGATTTGAACTAATTTTGTCCTATTTAGTGAAGATATTTATCCTTCATTACTTAAATTTTGTTTTAAAATGAGCAAGACAAAAATTAAACAATAAATTAAGAATTTAAATTGTCAATAAAAGAGATTCGAACCTGTAACCTTATAGTTACACTAGATTATACAAAATGTTAGTAAAGCTATATTCTTGTTGACTACTCTAATTATTGTTGAATTAAAATATAAATTAAATTCGACCACTAATTTTTCACATGCATGTGTAATGGACTATTAGAAATTAGATATCTTTCAATAAATTTCTATGTGAAACAATTGTTTGACGATTTTTTAGAAGATTTGGATTTAGGATACAATGCAGGTATATTAATTCATTTATAAAATTCAAAAAGGGCAATTTAGGTCAAGGTCAATAAAAACTTAGTTCAATCATAGGATCTTATATTAAAGGGTCGTTGTTGAATTTAAAAACAATGTATTATAGGCGAGGTGTTATCTATTAAAGAATAAAGAGTTTCATCTTAAAATTAATTAACAATAAAAAAAAGTACTATTTACCTTATAAATGCTTGTAGGACTCCCTACTCTTCTGATATGGGACAATCGTAAGATCCTTCTATTGCAAAATTGGTTGAATTTATGAAAGTTGAACACAACTTCCCTAATATTGTATAATATTTTTGTTCTTTCAATTTTATGTAATAAAATTTACAAAATTGACATCATAATAAAATAACAAAAAAATTAGGAAAATTGTCTATTATCACCAAATATTTACAAATGTGACAAATTTTAAAATATTCGTATTAATAAATACGTTTTAATAGTATATTATAAATGTTCATTAATACACTATTATATAATTAATATAGCATTACGACCTTAATAACTAAAAAATGTTAAGTTTGAGTCTCACACCCCTATCATTTAATCTTAAAAAAAGAAAAAAAAATTAGGTTATTAAAAGTTTTAGGAAATTTGGTGTGTATACGAACTTTAAGACGCTCAATTAAAATTATAACACATTTTTTTCAAAAATTCGTTTATACCAAAATTATGAATGATTGAGTTCAATCAATAACTAGTGATTGACTCAATCACTCGATTAGTTTCAATTTTTTGGTATATATATAATTATTTTCAATTTTACGGTGATGCAATTTTTTAGCCTATTTTTGTTATATATGAAAAATTCCCAAAGTTTTATTTATTTATTTTATTTTGTAGTCGTGTAAAATTAGAAGCGTCAATTTGGTCCCATCTCAAAACCCCTGTCCTAACTTAAAATTTAATGTATGAATTGTTTTTGAAGTGAGATTCTTCGTTTCTAAGTCTTTCCCACACTCAAACTTACTCCGTCGCCGCCGCCATCGCCGTCGCATGAAGATGTTTTCAACGAAGGACATGCCATCGCCACAATCACTATTCTCAGCGTACGCCTCCATGGCCGGCTCCCTAATGCTACTCCGATCAATGGCAAACGACGTCATCCCCGCCCCTCTCCGATCCTACATCGCCGCCGGTCTCCGCCGCGTCTTCAACTCCCAGTCCACTCTCTTCACCCTCATCATCGAAGAAACAAACGGAATTTCCCCAAACCAAATCTTCGACGCCTCCGAAACCTATCTCTCCACCATAATCACCGCCGACACGACCCGCCTCAAAATCACCAAAACCCCAAAAGAAAAACACCCAACTCTCCGCCTCGAAAAGGGCGAGAAACTAACCGATTCCTTCGACGGAATTCCCCTGTTCTGGACCTTCAACTCCCACGACCAAGAAAAAAACGCCGCCCAAAACAACGCAAATGCTCTGTTCCCGGCGAAAACAGAGCGCCGCTACTTCGAGCTGAAATTCCACAAAACCCACCAACAAAAGATCCTCAACTCCTACGTCCCCTTCGTCCTCGACCGCGCCGCGGCGCTGAAGAACGAGGAGCGGGCGTTGAAGCTGTACACGATGAACAACAACGGGTGCTACAGCGGGAAGTGGGAGGGGGTGAATTTGGAGCACCCGGCGACGTTCGGGACGGTGGCGATGGAGGCGGAGGAGGCGAAGGCGGCCGTGATCGAGGATTTGGAGAGGTTTTTGAAGAGGAAGGAGTTTTACAAGAGAGTTGGGCGGGCTTGGAAGAGAGGGTACTTGCTTTACGGCCCGCCGGGGACGGGGAAATCGAGCTTGGTGGCGGCCATGGCTAATTACTTGAAGTTTGATATATATGATCTGCAATTGGGGAATGTTGTTCAGGATTCGGATCTCAGGAAGCTGCTTTTGACGACCGGGAATCGATCCATTTTGGTTATTGAAGATATTGACTGCACCGTTGACCTCCCTGATCGTGGCTTTGGTGACTCGCCCAGAAACCCTTCTGAAATCCAGGTCCGCTTCTTCTTTGCTTTTTTCTTGAGAACAAATACTAATTTTCGGGATCAAATCAATATAGCTGGTGTTGAACTGGTTTACCACCCAACATTAAAATCATTAAGCCACTCAACTCATTTATTTGGTCTCTTTTTCTTTTTTTAGTTTAATCCATTTGGTCTCTCTTTTTTTTAAGTTTAATCAAAACTCACTAACTAATTTCAATAAAATCAACAACCAAGCAACTTTTATGAGATTTTGGTAGATATTTTTGGTTTGTATTGGAAGATTACATTTTTTTTTTTTTTTTTTTTTTTTACAATCTCAAATTTTATTAAATATTGTGATACAACTCATTTTTATATTTTACCTTAATTAAGAATTGAATAGGTTTTTTTAGTACAAACTGAGGGAGAAGATTACAAATACTAATTCTTCGAGGGTTCAAATTTGTAACGTTGGTGTTGAACTAGTTTACGATCAAATAATGAAACAATTGTGTTATTGTACTAAAAAAAAAAGAAAAAAAAAATTGAATAGGTTGAACGATAATTAATGTATGAATATGAATGTAGAGGTTATGGATTCAATCTCTATTTTTAACTATAATTTAATTAAAAATAAAAATAAAAAGTAAGTTAAAAAGTGTTAATGCATCAAAACTAAATTAAGGCTTTATTATAAAAATTTGAACTCACAATCTATTGATCACAAATACATATTTGTTGTTGTGGACACTAAATTAAGGAATGAAAATAATGTCCAAACATTTGGACACTAGTCTATTTTAGGTCTTAATAAGCTGTTTTTTTTTCTTCATTCAATATATGATTAGAGAGCTATACAAATTTATAGCATTTATTTGAATTAGATTCGGGGTCATTTAAAATTATTAGAGATGTTTTGGTTTAACATATCAGGTAATTTGTATGAAATTATGAACCAAATAACAATAAATGCAATTTTTTATACAACAAATGCAATTTTTTGCCATTCTTTTTTACTATCAAATATGTCATAAAAATCTTGGCTTTCTAACTTTAAGGTTTCAAACAATATAGAGAAAGATCAACAACATAACATATGAGTAAAGGAATTTTGAATCTTGTTTTGTAAAGGTAATTTGATTTTTTTTTTTTTTTGTCGAATCAATTTTTTGTATTTTATTAGGGTTCAAGTCCAATAGAGTTAATAGATGCACAAATAGCAAGTTTCCTAAGTTGATCTCAAATTATACAACTCTAATCTGAGTTAAATCACATTAAGTTCTTCCTCGAGGCCAATAATGGAACCCTGCTTTCTACTTTCTTAATTAAGAAAATTAATCATTTTCTTTAATTTCAAAAAAAGAAACAAAAGAACAAAAGTTAACCTTTTTTCTAGACTTTTTATAGGTTAAGTGATCTCCACCGTCCTTTTCAACTTACCAAACTTCCGCATGAATTTATTATACACACAAAAGTGCACTCAAAAGTGTAATTAGAGTACACTTAGTGGAGGATAAAGTTCATTAATTGTACAACATTTATCCAAAAAAAAATTTGCTTTTATTTGCTTTTATCTTTATTTTAATCAAGATATATTTTTTCAAATCGTCGTGAATGTGTGGAAATCAACATACCATTCTTTCGTTTTCAAAAAAAAAAACAGTTATTTAGCTACAATATATTGTACAATTTCGTTATTATGAGATTATGAGTTGGATCCGCTTATTCAATATAAAATTAAAACAAAATTGTGGGACTTTTAAAATATTGTAATTTACCATCAATAAATTTTAAGATGAAATTTTACATCATTTAATATAGGACATCCTCATAAATCTTATTAAATAAGCTCAGGTTCTCATCCATTTGATGTACAATATATACCAACTTTCTTTTCCACCCTTGGGTTGTAATAGTAAACTATCTGCAAGTGAAAAAATTTGTCACTAAAGTACTTAATTTCAAAATATAATGTAACCAAACATTTTATATCAATATACTTGGAAAGTGTTTTTAATTAACTTATAAAAACTTTTTAGATTTAAACTTACTTTTAACTCTCAATTCTATAAGAGTCTGACAATATTTAACATGTATAATCTATTAGGTTTGAAAAGTACTTGTTTTAAAGAAAACTCTCCATTCTATAGTCAATTTAAACAGGATATAAATGATTGTGGCCTGATGTTTATGACTAAAATGTTTGAAAATTGATTTAATGACTCTCATTATATTGGTTGAATGATCAAAAGAGTTAGTGACCTAGTAGTTTCATTGTTTGATGATAATTCAATGCAAGATCACGGTTACGAGTTAGCTACATATACATGATATTGCTATTTTCAAATAATTAAGAGCTATATACCAATTTTCAAGATTGAATCCGTGACATGCGGTTGAACTAGAGTACCACCAAACAAGTAAATCAACACGTCACCAATGATATTGCTATTTTGATCTGATTGTTTCCCCATTTTTGTGAAATCCATGGACATGGGGTGCAGCTCACACTATCAGGGCTCTTGAACTTCATAGATGGGCTATGGTCTAGCTGCGGGGACGAGAGGATCATAATCTTCACGACGAACCACAAGGACCGGCTGGACCCGGCGCTGCTACGTCCGGGGCGGATGGACATGCACATCCATATGTCGTACTGCAGCTTCCACGGCTTCAAGCTTCTAGCCGCCAACTACCTGCAAATCCACAGCAGCCACCATCTCTTCCCAGAGATCGAAACCCTTCTCGAGGGCACGGAGGTAACGCCGGCCCAGATCGCGGAGGAGCTGATGAAGAGCGAGGATGCTGACGTGTCCCTTCGGGGCCTAGTTAAGTTGCTGAAGAGGAAGAAGTTGGAGGAGGATAATGGTGATGGCAAAGAAGAAGCGAAGAGATTGAAAGTTGAGGGGAAGAAGAAGCTTCCAACTAGAGTTTCTAGAAGGAAGTTTGTTAGAGGAAGAAAGATTTAGTTGCTAGGGTTTAGTTAAACTTTGGATAAACAAAAAACTAGTAATTTAGGCCCTGTTTGATAATCATTTGGTTTCTTGTTTTTGGTTTTTCAAATTTAAGTTTATTCTCTCTCAAATTCCCTACAATGTGCTCTATCATTCCTACCATTTATCCATCTTTCTTTAAGAAAGTAAAAGAATACTAACCAACTTTTAAAAACAAAAACAAACTTTGGGAAGTTACTTTTTTTTTGTTTTTAAAAGTTGATTGGTCTTCCCCTACTTTCTTAAGAAAAGATGTATACATAGTAGAAATGATGAAACAAATTGTAGGAAATTTGAGAGAAAATAGGCTTAAATTTGAGAAACCAAAAACAAAAAACCAAATGGTTATCAAACGAGGCGTTAATTATTTCAATTTTCTTTGAATTGTTTTGAGTGTCTAATTGTTATTGTTCAAAAAATTGGGTTGCATTTTCATTTTAATTCTTGTATGGTTGAGTTCATCTGTTCCATTTTAGTTGTCCTTTCATTAAAAAACATCTTAAAACTAGTGATTGAATTTACTTTTTTTTCAAATATGATGATAGTGATTTTATTACAACAATGGGTAACATATGACCATATTTCTATTGTCTGAAATGAATGGGTGTTTTATGTGTTTTTTTTAGAAAATGTTAGTTATATTAAAAAATATTTATTGTCTGAATGAATGTTTTTTTTTATAGAAAATGAATTAAAATAAACATTTGAAAGTATGAAATAAATTTTAAGTGTCCAAACCAAAATGATATTTTATCTAGGGCTGTTCACAAAATCGAAAAAACCGAAGAACCGAACCGATCCAAATCGACTGGTTTGGTTCGGTTATTATGAAATAACATAATTTTTTGGTTCAAAAGTACTGAAAACCGACTTTTTCGATTCGGTTTACGGTTTATTATTTTTCAAAACCATTAAAACCGAACCGAATTAGTTTCATTTTAAATTTAAATAGTTCACACGCTTATTAAGAAACCTACCCTATATTTCTCTTCCCAATACTTTACTTGTCTGCTTTCCTTCCATTAGGGGTGTACATGGGTTGGGTTGGGTTGGGTTGAGGGAGGTTTTCAACCCAACCCAAATTTTCGGGTTGGTCATTTTCTCAACCCAACCCAACCCAATTGAAGAGGCAACCCAACCC
>JBBMEF010000023.1:9632064-9646432 GCA_037832685.1 Sicyos baderoa
TGCTGAATGGAAAGCTTGATTGAATTAAGAAAACCGAATCTGCTACAATGTTGATAAATGCGAAATAAAACGAATTCAAAAGCGAAGGAAAACTTAAACACTTCTAACTGTTGTACTTCAAGAGTTTCGACAATTCTCTTTTTTCTCTCAAAATAGTCAACCCCTAAAACAGTACATTTCTTCTCCTTATATATCACTCAACTCGAGGCTTCCCACGATTGGCTTCCGAAATAAACTCCACGTTCTTCTGTGGCTATGGCTGAGAATTGTCGTCAACGAACAGCTGAGATTTGGTAAAC
The DNA here is from genome assembly GCA_037832685.1 of Sicyos baderoa. Lineage (NCBI taxonomy): Eukaryota > Viridiplantae > Streptophyta > Magnoliopsida > Cucurbitales > Cucurbitaceae > Sicyos > Sicyos baderoa. The sequence continues at coordinate 9,632,364 of JBBMEF010000023.1, forward strand.
GCTCTTCAGATTTGTGCCACGTGTTTCTGGTTAAGAGATGTCCCAAGTAAACTTCGTCTGGTTAACTTCGCTATAATAGTGTTAGCGAAGTTAAAGTTGAGGGATCAATTGTTGTTCTAAGGCAAGAGCTGTTTTGTTCCGCTTCGTGGTAGAGCTTCGCTGACTCCTTCTCTCGCGAGGATAATTTCGCTGCACACGAAATAGCAAGTATCAAATTTCTTTAAATATTTAACTTTGTGTAGGTTCTATGCTATTCGTAAGAGTGAACACTTTTGTGTCTATTTTCCCTACTTTAACTCTCACTTCTTGAGAGTTATCACACCGCATACCAACTTATCATAACTTATTATTTATAATATATAACTCTATCATTTAGAATAGCTCAACCAATGTTCAAAAAGATGTTGTTTATATAAACTCACATATGTAAATGAAAGAATTGTGTTATTATATCTAAACTCGTATTTGACTTGTTGATTATAATCATTGGTGAGTTAGCTAAAATCTAAATCGCCGTTTCATATAACTTGTCATTGTTTGATATAAACTATTTTTCCTTGTTTATAGTATCGTTTATTATAACATATGTTTTAATAACCTACACTTTAAATATCGTTTATACCGACTCTTGTTATAATAATTATCGTGTCACAAACACGATCATAGAGTTTATGCACTATTTCATAATATAATATTGAATGTGCATTGCGGTGTAAGCAAAGCCAACCGAATCTGATTCCCAATCTCTTGTGTGAGTAACTTGGATTGGACTCAAAGCTCTCAGCCTCCCTATTCTAAACTTCTCAATTTCTACTCTTTTCATTCCCCCTTCCACATTACTTTCTTTTACCTTTTCCTTCCTTTTATTTTAATTGTTTGCCCCATAAGAAAAAAGTGTCTCAATTTCACTTCAAGTCCATGCTTCCTTGATTTCCACCTTGCTTTTTTGTTCGTCACCATGGAATTTTAAAATGTCTCTTTCAATACATTATTCTTAAATTTCAATTGATGTGTTTGATTGATTATAAGTTTGATGAATGCTTTTTAAAATTTGAAAACATGTTTAGAAGTAAAATTGAAAGCTTGGAGTCTTTTTGGACAAATCCTTAGTTATTGTTAAACTATAAATAATAATTAAAAGAAAAAAAAAATCGGTCACTCTAGTAAGTATATAGATTATTTGACAGACGACAAAGAGTGATTTACCGACGAGTCAAGCCGATTAGCAAGTCGACCAACTCGTTCACGTTCATTCGACCTACTCTTAAGATAAGACTGTTCCCCCTTTAGCTTCTTTAGTCAATTCTAATTGCTCACTCTTAGTTGACCGCTGGGGCTTCCACTTCAAAGAGAAAGCCCTACGCTGCACTCCAGTGTTGAATTTTTTGATCGACGAAACCCATTTCATTTTTACGGAGGAAACTAACAGACTTTAGTTGACGGAAAGGAAATGTATATTGATACGTTCAATCAAGTCCTAAGATATTCAAATTAAAAAATGGTTCATAATTTTTTTTTTTTTTTTTTTTTTTTTGAATCAGTTCATAAATTCTTCTTCTCACAATTGTTATTGAACTTTCCCAATTTTTTATGTTATACAAGATTAATTATGATATAGAAAACATAACCGTTTTGTTCTAAAAAAAAACATAACCCTTCATTTGTTTTATTTTTCTTGTAAATAAAATTTCCAATTCATAGAGTTTTTATTGTTTAAAACAGCAGGTAAAAATAATAGTTCAAAAAATAAATTATAGATTTGAATCATTTGTTTATTAAAATTAAAAGAAATAGACCATAAATTTTAAAAAGTTATTTTTAAAATCATTTTGACTGTGATATTAAATTAAATTACCACTAATTAATGAAATCAACTTGCAACCAATATTTTGGTATAAATTTTGAATCACTTATCAAATATATTATTGACTAAAAAATAATTATACGCTACATGGTTCAATAATTTAATTAGCAAGCAATTAAAATCAAGAATATATATGGGAATAAATGGATACATGCACTTTCCAAATATATGAAGCGTGTAAAATGCGAAGGAAAGAGTAACAAAGGTCTAATCGGTGCACGACACGTCAGCATTGAAATATTTGTTTGCTTACCGAAATTGATAATGATATTTGACAAGTGATATCTTTTCCTTTTTCAACTCTCTCGTCAAAAGAAATGATTGAATTTAGCAATATAATATCATTAATATTTTACTTTAAAAGAGTTATTTATATATAATGTCACTATTATTTTTAGGATCTGTTTGGATGAGATAACGAGCTAGTAATTCGAATAAAGTGTTTACATGAGTATTTTTTTATTAAAATAAAGTTGTTTGAAAGATAAAATATTATGATTGGATAAACGTCTTTGAATTAGTAAAAGTTGTAGGAAAAAAAAATGTTATATTTAAGAGTGGTTGAAAGGGATTATTGAGAGAAGTTTTTTTCTTTACACTAAATACACATTAGTTAAATTTTACCAAAATTATAGCATAATTTATTTAAATGATCTAAAATAACATTTAAACATGTTTTCAATGCGCTTCTCAAAAAAAAAAAAAAAAAAAAACATATTTTCAATGTATATGTTTTTTAATATATATAAATCTTAAAATTAGTTGAATAAATATAAGGTTATATATATATTTATTTATTGAAATTGAACTCAATCAATAACTAGTGATTGAACTCAATCAGTTGAGCTCAATCAATAACTAGTGATTGAACTCAATCAATTGAGCTCAATCACTTAACAAAGTTCAATCATTAGTTATTGATTGAGTTCAATCACTCAAAAAATTTAGTATAAAAATGAATTTTTGATAAAAATGTGTTATAATTTTAATAGATAGCTCTAAAATTAATATACATAACAAACCTTAAATATAAATGAGCAAAATATTATCTTAACCTATATTTTAAAATTATTTTATAAAAACTATATTTTAATTACTATAGGCACCGAATCCTAAAAACACATTTTTGTTTTATTTTATTTTTTCATCCTTTACAAGATAGGAATTTTTGAAAAATTCGTTGCCCATGATGATTGGTCCTCTCACATTCTCTTTCATTTGCTCTTTACCAACAAAAAAGTGTAAAAAGTTCAATGATTATAAAACTTATGCTTGAGTTGTTGAAGAAAAAGTATGATTGAAATTTGTGTTTTGAGAAATAAGTATAAATTATGTCCAACTTCCATCAATATTATTGTCTGTTTACCTATTCTAACTATGACCATATACCATTAATAGATAAAGTTATAGAACTTATATGAAAAATGTATATTTCATTTTTTTTTATTGAGAATATTCATACATTTCCCTCTTTTTTTCTTTCTCTTTTTTAATTAGAAGTATACATAATGTTTCTATTAAAAAAAAATAGAAATATACATTTATAGGGCTATTTGGATGAGAATTTGTATGAGTGATTAGAATGATGAATTATTTTGAGTAATTAAAAATTAGAATTTGTATTATATCTTGTTTGGATGGAGTCTTTGTGAAAAAATTATAAACAATAACTCGTTTAGATAGATATTTTGGCGGAGGAAATGCATGAGAAAATTCGTTTGAATGAAGATTTTGGAGGAAGAGTTATATGTTGAGTGGTTTAAAAATAAGGGACTGATTTGAAACGAGTAATCATTTTGAGTAGTTAAAAATGAATGATTACGATAACTCGTTTAAATGAAGTTTTTTAAAGAGTGATAACCTCTGTGTTTACAAAATTATTTGAAATTAGAAATGATAGAGAGAGGGAAAAAAAGAGAGGCGTGGGAAAGAAAAAGAACAAAAAGGTCAATAATGGCTTCCTTTGAAGATACGGAAGATTTCACTATTTGAATCAATCCATGAATCAGATTGCTTCTTAAAGAGGTAATTACTTAAAAGCTTAAACACTAACATTTTGCAGCTTTCTTCTCCTAATTATCATTAACCCAACTTTTAACCTCCATCAAATCCCATCGTACCAACTAAATCAAGTGGCAATCTAAATCACACTTAACTCTAAATTTGATTGTTTTGTAATACAATAAAATGTTATTGCTAAAATTAAACACAATTCATGGAGGAGGGTGTTTGGATGAGATTTGAATGAGAAGTTATTTTGATGAGATATTTTGAATAATAAAAAATTTAGGTTTTTGTAATAAGTTCATTTGGGTGTAGATTTTTATGGAGGAATTGTACTAAAAAACTGGTTTTAATGTGCTATTTTTGTAGAGGAGTTAGAGATGTTTAAATGTAATAAGTTATTGACTATTTAAAAATGAATGATTAGAAATAATGGTTAAAAATGAGTTAATTTAATCGAGAAAATTGGTTGTACTCATAGGTTGGCTTCATAAAATAGTTTGTTTTTAAATTATTTAGTTGTTCGTTGATGTGAAATTGCTTATAAAGATTGATAAATAAAGCATTATGTGCAACCACCTACTTTTCAAAGTAGTATACCAAACTAAAAAATGGTGAGAAGTAATTCGAGTTAGTTTAACTATTTAGTTTTTTTATTAATTAATTACTTATTTTTTTATGTGTGGTACCAAATCGATTATTGTTTGTTTGTAAGGACAAAACTTATTCAATAATATTAGTAGGGGAAGTAGTCTTGTAATATCTACCTCCATGGATTATCGCTACTTTAGTGGATAGTTAGTTTGATTATTATGGTTAACGAGTTCTTATCTTTATTTTAATTTTTTCAATTTTTTAAAAACATTTTTAAAAAAATTAAATTTCACTTGGATTTATGATTTTTATTTTTTGAATTAGTTTTTGGGAATTTTTTTCTAAAATTTCCCTTTTTCTCATATTAATTATATATAAATATAAATATTGTTATGAATATACTTAAGGTTGACATGACCATCCATATACAAACTCTTACCTTATTTCCCATTTAATTGGAGAACCTTAAATAATCTAACATATTGTTAGTTTTAAATTGTTACAACGTTTGAATAATCGGTCATATCATAAGTATTGAACATCAATAAATAATCTTTATAAGATTTAATTGGCCAACACTATTACAAATTAGGATGACTTCTAAATTAAAAAAAATACACCTAAACGAGTTTTTGTAATTATTTGTTCTCATTTTTACTATTCAAAATAATCTCTCATCTATTATGGTTTATTTTTAATTATTTATTTTTAACAGTTCATTTTTAACTCTTTAAAGTAATAATTTATTTTAAATCCACATTCAAACAAATAATTATCTCTAACTCGTTACAAAAAAAAAAAAAATTATATCCAAAATAGTTTCTTAATTTTTAACAACTAAAAATATATATAAACTAAACCTAAAGTTAACCTTTTTTTTCCCCTAATATATACTAAAAAACGAATAAATAAACAAAACTTCCCATTTTGAATTGATAAATAAAAACAAAACAAAATAAACAGAACTTTCCTTTTTTCTGTTCATCGCAGAAGTTGGCTCTACAAAGACACCACGTTGGCGTCGAATCCATCGAATTCCCACTTCCAAATTATTTCCTTTTTCTTTTTCTCTCTCAAAGTTCATCAGATTCTTCTTAATTATCACACACTTATATATATATAATTTGATCGCAATCCTTCTCTTCTCCCACTAAGTTTAATCCCTTTTGCCCAATTCCATTGCCGTTACCAAATTCCTGGACGAAACCCCACATGAGCCCTCACATCTGGATCATCGCTGGTGGATGAACTTTATAGCGTGCACGAAACTGGGGGCAGATTGTTCTTCGAGTTTTCGTTTTTGAATCTTGAAGAGTTTCGGTTACAAGTAAGGATCGAATTCTAAAACCCCTTTTCACAATTTGCATCCTCTGTTATAAAATCTCCTTTGATTTGTTGTTATCACTCCAGCGAGCTCTATCGCTCGATTTTACTCTTTTTCTGTTGCGATTTTGAAAACCCGTTTGATTTGTGCTGTTTTGATTAATGGGTATTGTCCAGATTTAGTAAAATCGGTTTGAATTTGAAGGAGCATTGCTGCGTTTGATTTGTGTTGTTTTTCTCCTTTTTTTGTTGCGATTTTGAAAACCCATTTGATTTGTGATGTTCTGATTGATGGGTATTGTCCAGAATTAGCGATTGAAGGAACATGGCTACGTTTGTGGAGCCCCCGAATGGAATGAGGTCGATGGGGAAACATTATTACACAATGTGGCAAACTGTGTTTGAAATTGATACTAAGTATGTTCCGGTGAAGCCAATCGGGCGAGGAGCTTACGGCGTGGTGTGTTCTTCAGTTAACCGAGAGACGAATGAGAAAGTGGCGATCAAGAAGATCAACAATGTGTTTGAGAATCGGATCGACGCCATGAGAACGCTGAGGGAATTGAAGCTTTTGAGGCACATAAGGCATCAGAACGTGATTGCTTTGAAGGATGTTATGATGCCAGTTCATTTAAAAAGCTTCAAGGATGTGTATTTGGTTTATGAGCTTATGGATACTGATCTTCATCAGATTATCAAATCTTCTCAACCCCTTTCCAATGATCATTGCAAGTATTTTATCTATCAGGTATGGATTCTCTTTTGATCTTAGTTTTTTTTTCTCTCTCTGGAGTTTTGTTAGTTCCTTGGTTTTTCAAAGACAAAAAGATAAGGTAGGATGTGATGAAAATAGTGATTTCATATTCATTCACATTTTGCTGTTGCTTGCTCTAACAAAAATAGTAATTCATTTACTTGATCTAAATTTCTGAGACTTGATGTTGCTGCTTGCTGTCATCAATTCAATAGTATTGCAAGAGAGTTGCTGTTTGAATAATCAAAACAACAATTAAAGAATATGTGAGACAAAAAAAAAGCACATAGTTCACTATCGTTGTGTTGGCTACGTCCATGGGCAGAGGAAGGAAACTATATTTTTTAGGAGCTCCCTGCTCGCTAACTAGGCAGCGAGACTCCCGACTAAGTAATAGTAGCACAACATAGTTGCCATGAAATTTTTACATGTTAAATGTGATGTCTTGTGGAGCTCTAGGTCTAATTATGGTATTTCTTCTTGTGTATTATAGTTGCTTTGCGGCTTGCAGTATCTTCATTCAGCAAATATTCTTCATCGGGACTTGAAGCCCGGGAACCTTCTCGTCAATGCTAACTGCGATCTGAAGATTTGTGATTTTGGGTTGGCACGAACGAGTATAGGTCGGGACCAGTTCATGACTGAGTATGTTGTTACTCGTTGGTATCGTGCACCAGAGCTTCTCCTCTGTTGTGACAACTATGGGACTTCCATTGATGTATGGTCTGTAGGATGCATCTTTGCTGAGATTCTGGGTAGACAACCTATCTTTCCGGGGACAGAGTGCCTCAACCAACTCAGCTTAATCATCAACATTCTCGGTAGTCAAAGAGAAGCGGATATTGAGTTCATCGACAATGCAAAGGCGAGAAAGTTTATCAAGGCGATGCCCTTTTCGAGAGGAATACACCTTTCACATCTATATCCACACGCTGAACCTTTAGCTTTAGACTTGTTGCAGAAGATGCTTGTGTTTGATCCAACAAAGAGAATTACCGTTGATGAAGCACTACAACATCCATACATGTCGGGGCTGTACGACCCGAATCTCAATCCACCGGCTGAGGTTCCACTCACTCTCGACATTAATGAATCACTTGGGGAGCATAAGATCAGGGAAATGATGTTGAATGAGATGCTGTACTACCATCCTGAAGCTGCTCAAGCCTATTCTTAAGGTACAATTCTCTCCGAAGATGCGCTTCTAAACATGATTCAACCCTGATGTTATATGAGTTCATCGATATAGTTTCGAGAGCTTTCGTAAGCAGCATACGTATTAACTCGATTGCGGCATTTTGCCAACTTGTAAATATAACTAAGGATTACTGGATCCAGAAAAGATTTAAAACTATTTTTGTAATGAGAATGTTTCACATTTTCTTCAACAGAATTAAATGATCATTTGAATGTGAAGAAGTCTTTTTTGGGTTCAAATATATATGGATTTTGTTTGTGTAAGAAAATGGTGGTCTCTCTTTCCAGTATTTGCTTTGTTTCATTTGATTCTATTTTATTTTTGAGTTATTGGCATATGAATTCTTAACAGAGCGAGTGCTTAAAATTCATGGATGATTATAGAAAAACAAAATATTAATGGATGAATATGAAAGCTTATTCGTGAACAGAATGAGTATGTTCTGTTAATGTAAAAAAAAAACATTATTTCAACTCCACCCGAGTTGAAATAATATCGTTTGAACTATCGTGGGTTGGTGGCGGAGTTAATTATCTTATTTGGTGTTAATCTATTTCAACTCCACGCGAGTTCAATAAGGTTTGAACTAAAAAAAATTGAATACATTGTTAAATATCGAATTCAATTATATTCCTTAAATACTATGATTCTGTTATTATATTTCTATTTTTATATTTTTATTATGATTAATTAAGCAATTAATAAAATCTCTGTACTATAGTTGTTTTTAGATGCTGTTCTAAATGAAATCATCAACTACTAAAAATGTGCTTCACCGTTCATTAGGGAGTTGAAAGTTACGATTTTTCGCAACACATATCGTCCAAACAAAAGGAGAAAAAAAAGTAACATAAAAAATGACCTTTTGACAAAAGGCCAAAATATTTTTTCTTTTAACATATTTTAAATGGAATTATAAATGGAAAAAAAAGAAGAAAAAAAAAAGAAGAAAAGCCTTTTAACAAATTTAGAATCTTGAGGTACAAATTTATCCAATTATATTGAATTTAGAACTCAAATCAAGTCCATACAAACATTGAACATAACTTCAAGGACGATAGCTCTGAACAATTAAAGGGACTCTATCTCAAAAGAGTTGAACCATAAGTTTCTCGATGAGTGTCGACCATGACCTCGCCCATCCGTGACTCACTTCGAGTCACGGATCTTCTCCTTAAGGATAGATTTTAGGCTCAACATAAATCTTTTTTGGAGTTCTATACCTTAAATGGCGTGCGAAAGAAGAAAGAGGCAACACTAAAGTTAAAAATGATGCAGGTTACACAAGCGTAACATAGGAACAACATATGAATGTGGAAGAACGATGTACGTTACTCCGCACATGTAATATAGGAACATAACATAATATTACAAATTATCATTAACTTGTGTTAATGAAAAAAAAAAAATTGACAATTAATCTTAGCATATGAGCTAGTTGCGATTACAAAACAAACAAATTATAAATAGAATCAAGTTTATTCATTTCGATATACTATTTAAAATACTTGAGTTCTCTCAAAAATGCTTTTTAAGCCTTCTCAAATCATAGACTTAACCATCAGAGTTCCATGTAGGTGTCTTATCTTCCATTTTTCAAAAGGATTGATATTCTATTATATAAAATCTAGATTTCAAATCTATAAAAAAGAACATGATAACTAAAATTCAATCTAGTTGATAAATAGAAAATATAAATGATAATTTGATACATATTCTTGGTATTCATATTGAAATTACTGAAGAGGTAGAAAATTTCATGTCAGTAGGGAAAAAAAAAAGTTATATCATAACTCTCAATTATCAAACCAGTGTTAAATCAATAAAACTCAAGGTATACCATAACTAAAGCAACCTACAAAACTCATTAAACTTTAACCTTGAACAATAATTTGGAGCGACCTAAAAGGTAATGAGTTCAATTTAAATTATCTAATCGCAATTCGGTTGTGTATTACGAATAAAGATAAATTCTAAACCTAAGACATATTACTAAGTCCTATGCCTTGGAAGACTCTTAGAGACTTTTTCAAGAAGTTCACGAAGAAAAATTGTTGGTCCTAGGAGTTTAAAGATATTAAAGACCCACCGAAACAGATCAAAGTCATTTTAGAGAATATGGAGTTCCACCTCAAAACTAATTGGTAATGAGGGGAGTATTCCATATGTCTTATAAATGAGTTGTAGAATCTCCAATATTCCCCCTCAAGATGGCGGCCATATCGGGAAATGCCATCTTGAACTAAATCCTAATCCAAATTTGTGGACCGAAAGACCCGCTTTGGCTTACTTTTTGCTAGGGTCGGATCCGAACTTTGGGATCAAATACCCGCTTAAGCTTATGCCCGCTTGGGTGGGGTCCACACCCGCTTTAGAATTCAAAGCATTTTGGGTTGGATCGGAATTTGAGGGTCGACATTCTCTATAAGTGTTAAATGTCATACAAACAACACTTGGAGAATTGTGAACGTAGATTAAACTAGTTAATCAATACTTATTATGAAAATTAGACTAACTTTGATAGAATATCATGGTTGAACCATAAAAAACTTGTTCATTAGAGGAATCAATGACACTTAAGAAGAAAGATATATTTACAAGCGTAAAACAAACTTTTGACCCAGCTGTAATTATAAACAACTAGTGAAGATTCATTTAGCAGATCACCGATTATATATGTGGACATAACAGCTTGTCCTATAGTGCTTGAGAGTGCAACTGATGTAGATTTAGCAAATCACCGATTATATATGAAGGAATGCGCAGTGAACCTTAACAAGAAAAGAACAAATAAGGAAAGGCGTGTTGAAGCAATCACGGAATTCAAAGAATATCATTGGAAATTATTGTCAATCAATAAATCATCTAGAAAATCATCGTGAAGACTATACTTGGTTAACAAGAAACCACAAACCTCTATAAATATGGGAAAGATCGATGAACAAAGTGTGTTGGTTCTGCTAGAGTTTGCCGCTAATGTATTGCGAGGTTGTCGAGGTCTCGATTAGGTTTAGAGTAAAGAGAGATACATTAGTAATTGCGGTTGTTTCTATTAGTAAGGGTCGACTGACGATCCACTAATAGCTTAGAATTAATTAATAAGATCAATATATTGCACCGAAAATCCAACAATGTCTTACTTAGAATTAATTAATAAGAATATATTGCACCGAAAATCGCAATCATTCTCCGGTGGGACTTTGAGTTTACTAATTAGATTATTAACTTGAAATCAGATGCAAGAAAGTAAATATTGGGGGAGTTTGGATTTCAAGGTTTGTCATAATTAAGTAAAGGAAAACAATGTGCTTTAAAATAGGAATTCGAGAGATAAGGATGCAGTTAAGGTAGTTATGGGGATGCATTAATAAGTACTAGAAGTGGTTATGTGCGGTAAGTAGAAATTACTATACTTCACTAATCTAAGTGTTTGCTTCCACATTCGCTCACATTGATTCTAACTCTCGCCGAGAATTACTGTATATTTCTAACTAGGGCATCACATGTAATAGTAGAACGTTTATCCCTAAACTATTCTTAAAGGTATAAGAGGACTTACACTAACCGGATGAACATGTGAATTAGCCCTAAGTTTTTTATTCTTCCGATTCAACAACTTACGAGTTCATGTGGATGGTCGTTCGAATATTACTCCAAATTTAAACCCTAGTTCAACATGCTTCAATCATCAACTACCTTTTCACCCCTTGTACATGCTTCTACAAACCCAATTTTCTTTAAATTACGCCTAATAGATTAGCTCATGAGTGTGATGATGAAATTAAAATAATTAATACTAGAAAGGCAAAGAGACATGATAAATTGAAAGAAAAAAAGGTTATGTAAACTTAAGATACGAAAGCATACAATTAACTATGAAAACAATAAAACTCTAGATGATTTAGGTGACGACTACTTGCTATTGGTTGGACACAGCAAATTGATCGATCCCTTCATCTTCTTCTGAGTTGTTCTTTTATAGGTTAAATCTAGGGTTTGATACGTGCATCTCCCGTTGGAAATTAGGGTTTTGCCGTAGGCTTCAAGTTTTTCTATGTAGATTTTCCACGTTTAAATAAAAGATAGATAGATAGATTTGATTTGACTTTTCATTATTTTATTGAGAAATATTTAGGTCATGTCCGGGCATGACCTAAATATTAATATCCACATATGTGGATCAATATGGGCCAATTTTTTTTTTTTTTTTTTTTTTTTTTATAGTTTAAAGTAAAGTAACGTGTAGTTTATATTCATGGACATTATTATTTAGGTCATGCCCGGGCATGACCTAAATATTTCTCTATTTTATTCTGATCTTTGTCCAACAATTATCTCGCATGCATCCTGCTACGACCTGCTTCACTTTCTAAGTTATTCTCCCATCGCTTCCCTTTTAGATCCTACAAGAAAATAAATAATATTAGTGCGGAGATATTCTTGGATTTTCGCATTCAACCCTAGCTTTTTGTACATATTATCGCTCTTTAATCCTAATTTCTCTTTCGTTTCCTTGATGCGTATGACATTAGCTTTTATACCAAAACTATCATTTCTAGCGGTATCCCGACTCTATATTTTATCAATTAACTCAAAAAATGATTAAAAAAGAATATACTAAATACTAACTGTGTTTGAGATTTATCAGCAACTCATGCCTTTAATGGAATAAGAATTTAATTAATGATTAGATTGGATACAGACTAAAGATTTTAGTTAAATAAATTTTGGATTGTTGGATCTTCCAATATTTAGGTCCATAGGTCCTCGGACTAGCTCACACGAACTAGCGTGTTGATAGGTATCGAGAATTGGTTTGAATAATTCAAACTAATTAATTAATATGTTGGAAATATTAGTTATGAGGAATAAAGTATTATGTATTGGATACATAATATTAATGATTAATATATTGAATATTGTTGACTCTCAATTAGAGAGGCATTTGGGTTGTAATAGCATTCACTTAGCATCTGAATCTTATTTGAATCGAGAGATTATCGTGATTAAATAAGCTTTTATGATAAGAGTTTTCAAAGTATACATATAATTTAGAATTAAGAATTTAAACTAATTTAATGCATGAATGTGTGTATTATGCACCAGCTTTAGTGTAATTCACAATTCATATAATTTCTGCCTTATCTAGTTTGTTGGTGATCGAAAAATCTCAAGAGTGGAAAATTTACAAAATGAAGAATGTCAGACTAATATGACAACATCCCGTTGCCAGATTCATGACACATAATATTTATAATTAAATCAAGAAATGATAATTGGGAGAGAGGGATGAAGTGGCAGTCCTGGTTTTGCTAGGGCGAAACTTTACTCCGATCAGCAAATGGTGTGTGATTCTTTAAGGTTGTACAAGTATATACAGTCATTGTTGTAGCAAATTTTAATGTAAGTAAAAGTCATCTTCCACAGACATTAGTGTTAAACTTATGCTTAAGCGAAAGTAAGAGAGTTGGGTAACAAGTGAAATATAATTGAAATAAGATTAAACTAAGTGAAACAAATGTAATGTAAGACATCGGAAGGGGAATATGACTTTCGGATAGTTTCGCTTGGGTGAAACTTTACAAACTAAGAACGAAATACTTCTTGCTTCTTGATAACTCTCAATAAAGTGAGAGTTAAAGTAGGAAAATAAGAATATTTGTATGTGAATTTGCCACTATATAAGAGAATTAATAAGAACTTTCGTTTCGTTATGTCATAGTTTCGTCGAAGCGAAATATCCTACGGTTTTCTGAGTAGGATACATTTTAGGAGATTGGCTTTAGCCAAAGTGATTGATTGTGTGCATTTATATTATGTTGAAGGATTTAATGTTTCTCCTTAGTGTCTACAGCGAACAAAACAAAGCAAATGAAGTTCTAACATGTAGGGACGTTCGCCAAAGCGAACTGGGGAATACATCAAGACCAAGTGTTAGTCTAACCAGACACGACGAAACACTTCGGATCATCACTTCAACAAAGCAAACTCAGAGGAAGGCACACGAAGTCATCGTAAAGCTAATGGATTAATGTGTGACGAAATATCATGCCATAAATAGTTTCGTCATTGACGAAGCTATGACGAGACCACCGCTCTCGAATGACGCGTGTCAAGGATCCGAGACATGTTGACTCAATCCTAGCCGTTGCACGTGAGATCGTGGGAGCGTATGAAGCGGACTCGTTGAAGTTGCTATAAAAGAAGCCATTGCTCTCCATAAGAAGGGGTCGATTGTCGGAGGTGTGTCGAATACCAGAGAGACGCCGTGACAGAGTTTAAGAGGAATGTCCGAGGCGCATCCGAGGATCTTCCGCCATAGCCTAAGTTTT